>VZRO01002961.1:594351-681851 GCA_013397915.1 Daphoenositta chrysoptera
AAAAGAAGAAGCAAAGAAAAAACCCAAGAAAATCAAGGGATGCAAAGCCACCCACAATTGTTCTCTGCCAGCTGACCAATGACCAGGCATTTCCTGAGATACTGCAGCCCTGGAAAACTTCTCCCCCAGCTTTTACTGCTGAGCACAAGGCCATAGGTCATGGGGTGTCCCTTTGGTCAGCTGGGGAGCTGGCTCTCAACTTCTTGTTGAAGGCACTCCCAGCAGCCTATTGTTTGGTGAGGTGACATGAAAAGCAGAAAAGGCCTGGACGCTGTGTAAGCACTGCTTAGCCATTGCTAACAAATGTTGGTGTTACTGTGTTATCAACTTCTTTTCATTGTAAGTCCAAAAGAAGCACCATGCCAGCTAGTGTGATGAAAATTATCTCTATCCCAGACAGTACCTTACGGATGGATAGTTTCAAAAGACAGGCCTCTCTCATATTATCTAGGTTCTAGGAAGGTAACGATTTGAACTGGCCATGTGACACCTGCATTTACCAGCAACTACTACTGGTATGTTGTAGAGTTTCAGGTGGTTCCTACCATGGCAGCTGGTGTCCAGTTCAGTACATTCACACTTTCAACTGCACTATGCAAAGGCAATGGAGTTACATTTATTTTAAACCAGAACGTCCCATTGAGATAGATGGAAAATTGTGATTAAAACTGATGACACAATAAGGCCCAATTTGCCCTATAGAACAGCCTAAACAGAGACAAGAGTAGGCTAACTTTGGCTTAAGTTTGTTCCAATTTCTCTTCCAGTGGTGCTGCTACTACACAAGAAAGATCTGATTGGATGGCAAAATGCTCCTTGTTAAAAATTTAAAAATTGTTTTCTTCACAGCTACACTTCAGAAACTGGTGTATGTCCGGTTTGAACTCACAAGCCTTTGGGATTGCCTTCAGTCTGAGTTTTGCTTTCCCTCCTTTAACCTAAATCCACCAGATCTGATGTCTGTTATTTCATCCTCTTCTTAAGCACCCTTACAGGCAATTATTTCTAGTGTTAACAGGTGTGTGACAAACTCAGAGATAATAAAGTGGAAAGAGTTTATCCCAAATCTTACAACAGTTTTATTATGCTAGAGGACAAAGGAAAACACAGAGTGTGCACCTTTGCCAGGTTGGGACTGGCTGCTGGTGAAGCCAGTGTAGTGATGCCAACGAGGCTTTCACTTCCAGGAGTGCTCTACTTTCCATTTATACCCATAGCTGTTCTCCTCTTCAAATCCCAGACTTCTCCCACCTTCCACCCCCAGAAATTTAGCAAAGTGCATTTATTGTCCCAGGAATATTTTAGATATTTAGCAGGTAATTTAATTCTCTGAGAAAGGCATTGTCTGCTGCAGCACAGAGGCCAGACCCTCATTGCAGGCAGACAGGCTCCGCTTATTTTCCTGGCTCTTCAGATTTACTACTAACACACTGGCAGACAGTAGTAGTGGATATGATGATGTAGTGTTGGAAATAATCCTGGGTTTTAGTAATACCTACACATTGCCAGACAATTATGTCCAAAGAGCCCAGATTTTCTAGAAGTGCTGTCCCACCCCCCCTTCTGTTGGAAACCCTAATTTCCTCCTTGCCCCTCTTCCCTCGCTGTCAGCCCTATCACGTCTCCTGTGGCCAGATCAAGGATGTTTAAATATAGATTCAAACATTTCTGAGGGAGGAGCAACTCTGGCAAGGCTTTGTGGCCTGACTGATCTCACTAAACTACTGCTGACTATTCAGGATCTCTTCCAATACTAGCTGGCCCTTCTTTAAATTTGCCAATGATTTAGAAATTCAGAAATAAAGTAGTAAACAGATGCAATGAAGCTTGAGGTTTTTTTCTGTGCTGGGAAAAAACCTCTCCCCCCTTTTCTTATTCTGTGTTTTGCAACTCAATATTGTCTGGGCTTACTTTGTGAACAAAAAAAGTACTATTCTAGACTAGCAGGCTTGGTCCTAACCAGTCACAGCACATGGCATACCTTCAGGGATATGCCCAAGATCTGGTTTCAAGTAAAGGCAAAAGGCAGAGTACTCCTTAAATCTGTAGTAGAAGTGGATTAGATTAATCTATCCTTTCTTTCCTTTTTCTAATATTGCCTTGAAGCTTTTTTTTTTTCGTTTGGAACAATCATAGCACTAAAGATGTGAGGAGGTATTTCTAATGACTTGAGCTTCTACCACGACCTAGAGTGGTTTTATCCCTCTGTGATTACTCAGACAAAATGAAACAGTCTGGAGTTGTAGCATGGCTGTGAGGGCCTGGTAGAATTATTAGTGTAGTTGCTGAAATTTGGGGGAAAATCAGAACCCGGTGTGATTTCCTGAAGTGCTCACACATGGTCAGCTCCTCTCCTGTGTGAAGTACCAGCAGCAGTCCTGTGTAACCACTTCAATCACTTTTATATCCTCAAAATGAGCTTAAGCACTTCTTAGGCCTTGTCCCTGGCCTCATATTCAAGAGTGGATTTCACTCCTTGGCAGTTTCAAGTAACTTAAATAAGTTTTGGGAAATCCATAAATTATAAATTCTGCTTTCTTCAGAGAATGGGCTGCAGCAGATCCTGGAGATGGACATCACTGTGTAAGAGCAGGTCTTGGCTACACCAATGGCTAAAATCATATTCATTTTGGTAGTATTTGATAAGAGACAAAAACCAGCAGCAAGACTGCTATAAATAACTGGATATATATATATAAAATGTAAGTAACAAAAGAAGAAGACCTAAGAGCTGAGGCAAAATACATTAGACTTCTGAAATAAGAAAGTTCAATACTGTGGTTGTCATTACCACAGGACACTTTTGCCCATGAAAGCAAAAAGTAGTGTGTATAGGTAATTGTGTAATATTCTAAGATGCATATAGCTCTGTAATATGGAGAAATATAGAAATAGTTTTAAGAGACTGATTATCTTTGAAGTGTATGAAAATAATGTTAAGGATTACTTAAAACCCTTTATGGGGTTGGTTATCTTTGGGAATAACTAAAAGTCCATTAGTGAATACATGCTATACATTGTCATAAATCAGCTTTCTTCTCTAAAATTTGCCTCATCGGGTTTTTTAGGGTGAAATTCATCCCTAGGCAAAGTATATGTACGCAATGTTGAGTCTACCATTTATTATATCATCCATAACTCAGTACAAAAAGCTGTGCATATGGCCTTGATAACTACCTACAGTGCACTGAATTTTCCTTTTGCATACTGATCCAAGGTGAATGACTGTGTCTCATCAACATTTTATTCCTCAGTGCTTTATTAATAACAAATGAGGGACTCATGAATCCATTCAATTAATTAATTTCTTCTCGGTCTCCTTTTCTTGCTTAACAGGTTGATCTGTCTCCAAAATGTACATTTTCTGCACTCCCATTGGACTAATGACATTTAGATAATTTTTTTACTTTGGAATATAGCCATCCAACTTAAAAGTAAAAAGAGACATTGTACATATGAAGACAGTGCTAATGCCATTCCCTGCCAGTAAGTCCCACTGCTTTGAAAATGAGCAAGGTAGGGATCTGCCATCCTTTGAGGTTATTAGACCAGGCGTATCACTGACACGCATGGAGACACTTCCCTTCAGCTATCTTGACTTGTATAGAACTTTATTTAGGTTTTGATTCAAATAACCATTTTTTTCCAACCAATTTAGGGGTTATAATATCTGCTATTGACCTTCTATTACAACCTGTGAACCATCCTGTTTAATGTGAAATTACATCATGTAAGAAATTCCTTTTTTGTCCATTATCTTGGTCACTGACTTGACAGGGCTCTCAGAGAGTCATGGGAGTATAAATCAGAGATGGGACTAAGAAGTGGGGAACTCGGGAGTAATAGGCACGAGACTAAGACGGTGATTCCTTCTGTTCCTAAGGCCACAGCAAGAGTGCAATGAAGAATGGACATTAGGTGTTTCTTCCTGGCACTGTGTCAAGTGCAGAATATTTTATGCAAATGAAATATCCTGTTCCGAGAAATAATAGATCTGTAGTGATTTCATTCCCATGTTAGAGCAAGGTTTACACTGAAAAGATGGGTTGGCCATAACCATGACAACTTGTTGAGTACAAAAAGAATATCAAGAAGAAATTAATTGTGTGGCATTAGCTAATAGGAAGCAACACACACACAAAAGAGAGGTCAGAGATAAAAAATTTCATTGATCATAATTGATTATTGTGATTTGCTTAACTGGGCTTGGAAATTGTGGGAGAAAGTGCATGTCAGAGTGGGGAAGGTGGAAGTCAAGGTTGAAGGATATCTTGCATATGTTATGCCTTATCCTGGGTAATGTCTCAGACCAGCAACAGGGTTCCTCCCTTATAACAGAAAGCACAGCAAATCATTGCAAATGTGGGTGAAGGTAAAATAAGCGCCAGGAAATAGGATTCTGAATGAAAGATGAGGAGTATAGTGTCACAGTGAATCCCTTGGAAAGTTTAGGGTCTTTATGCAGTGAGATGCAGTTCAGTCAGTGCTTGGACACCTCTGTGAGAAACTGGGTACATTTACCCTGTTTCAGGTGTTTCGAAGTACATTGTTTTGGATATTGCTTTTGGGGTGGAATCCTATGCTTTTTTCCTCTCTTGATTTGGAGTTCAGTTGCCAGTTATTTACCATGTTGCATGTGCAGGTGGGATGCAAGTACTGCTTTCACCTGTTTTCATGAATGACCTTTTCAATACAGTCCTTAGGCCAAAGTAGGAATTAGGAAGTTCAAAAGAAGAATAGAGGATTTTGCAAAAACCCATCTGAGTATCCTCATCTATTCCAAACCTTTGCTACAGGCCAAATCATGTGGGACTTTCTCCTAAAATTAGAGAAAACCATCAACCCACAGTTGCTTGGAAAAGGAAGATCCTTCTGTAGGCTTTCCTCTTTGACTTTTCTGCAGCTTTGCTTAGCGCTCTTCTTGATGCATCCATGTCCCATGTGAGGAGCTGTGCTTGAAGCATGATCTGTACTGCGTTTTCATCAACACAGCTAAGCAGTACAGGAGTGTCAAGGGGTCACTATTTTATCAGGTGGTATAAGCAGTGACAACAAAATTTCTGCTGTTGACCCTCATGGCAGCACAGTGTGTTTTTAGAAGAATAAATAGCACTGCAGAGAGACTTAGTGAAATTGGTCTACACACCTTCTGCCAGGCAGTGCTTTGTTTGCTCTTGGAATCCCATATAAATTAGCATATAAGTACCAACAGACTACTATATTGTTGTCAAATCCTGCTCTAAATAGAGTGGAAGACCTCCACTTCTAGTGGGAACAGCTCTGTTCTTATATTTGAAAGGAAATTGGATTTGGGAAGGTTGTTTGCTTGTATTTTTCCTTACCCTCTGAACCCTGCTGTGAACTGTTCTTATATTCTTTTCATTATCAAAGGAAAGAAGTTATCTGAATTTGTCAAAGATGGCTTGATTCCCTTCCCTCCCCCATTGCTGATGTGGTTGATTCCAGCTGCTCTTCCAGCACTGACCTGCCTGCTCACAGGTACATCCACTTCATGTCAGAGAGTGATTCAGCTGCCTGACAACTGAATTCCATTGCTCTTCCTTGTTAGTTTAGCATACAGTCTTAGAAATCCAGGGCATAAATCACATTTTGGATACAAATCAAAACATGTGATTGATACCTAGACATTTATGGCCATATAATGTTGCACCACAGTTAACAAGTAATATTTGGCTGTGGGGTCTGTGCACCTGCTAAGCAGTAATGTGCTGCTAATGTTTTAATGAAGGATCCCAGGGAAAAAAATACCTCTCTAAGCCAGAGGTAAAGCTTGTGCTCCTGGAATGCACATATGTGAATAGGAGAGTTGACTGACTGGGAATACAGCCATTTGTTTTCCCAAATTACAAATAATAATTAATAAATAAAATGTTTGCTCATGGCTGTAAGCAGGGAGTTGGGAGAATCACTTGGCAAACAAACTGATATTTAAGCTGTGATTTGTTGAAAGTATTTGCACATTACTCTATAACACTGGTCCCAGGACAAGCAATACCAAGCAACTTGCATTTTGTGGACAGGTTTGCTCTCTCTGTTGGCCTTGGTTTAAGTTTTTAATTTACTGTATCAAGAGGCAATATCAGAAAGTCTTGTGGGCAACATGTTGCACAGGAAGCAAAGATTGGGAGCTGTGGCTTTCTAGTGATGTACCAATTTTATTGATATTATGACATAGATTTTGCAGACTGAAAGCAGGAAAAAAGCAGAGGCTGTTTCACTGGGAAAGCAAAAAACAATCTGCCATCTTGGTTTGGTGCTATCTCGACTAAAATATGTTCTTTAGCATTATGATGGTAAATTCCAGGGATGCTACCTAGCACAGATGGTTTAGCACTGCTTTGGAAGTTATGGTTCTCAACAAGAAGTAAAGAGGGGCCAATGTCTTCCTTTACTTTTGCAGAAAAACTTCAAAAATCATCTCTGCAAGAACTACCACAAGGATGCCTCCAGGAAAAACTTGTCTCAGATATTTGTATTGGTGTTTCTGCTTCTTGGAGGTGTTTGTCTAACCTGTGATATGGGTGGTGACAGCGGTGAGTGATCTGTGGTTGAGCAGAAGGTCCCTAGAACCTTGTGTGGTGATTACCTCATTTGGTACAATTTTTGTGGATGCAGCTGTTCTCTACCCGTCATTTAATGTAAATATTTGATATCAGGAGGGTGTTTTACTCCTCACAATCTCACAGAGAAGATTAGTGAAAGAGATGTAAAAATTTGTTTCAGAGAAACTTACATATTTATGTTGTTATTCTTGCTGCATTTTTCTCAGTGTCATACAGCTCTGATCTGGCAATGACAAATAAGTTTTGGAAGTCTTTCCTGACCTGATCCCAGCTAAAATAAAAATAGATAAATAAATAAAGTTTTATAAGATTTTAACATAATTGCTGAGATTTGTCAAAATTAACTTTTTTTCCCCCTCACAGACTGTTTCTTGCTTTGATTAATCATCATTTTACAAAGGGAAATTTTTTTTTAGTAGATGATTCTTCAATTAATTTTTTCACTTATGATCTTCCTTGAAAGCATCCTCTCCCTTTACTTTTCTGTTCCCATGGTTGAGAATAGTTCGTCGTGTATTCTCTGAAAGCTGTCCAGATTTGCTCTAAGTTAATCAGATGGTGTGTTGTGAGACTGCCTTTAGGCACTCAACTGTTGCTAGTCTGGAACAGGATGGGATTTCCTAACTCAGCTTCTTGAAAGCCAAAATTTTCCCTTAGCTTTTTATTCAAGCAGTAGGAAAGGAATCCAAAGGGCTTTTTATTGAAAAGCCTTTTCAGATTAAAATAAAACCACTTTGATTGAGAAAATATCTATTGGCTGCCTTTGTAAGTGAAAGTGAGTGAAAGAATTTGTGAATGCATCTGTACGGCAGAGTTAATTGCCAGCTCTAACTCAAGTGTTGTTTCCAATTGTCTCCCAATCACCTACAAAGTATCTAGCTTGAAAGTGTTGCAGAGCTTCTCACTGAGCAAGCTGCCTCAATGTTGGCTATAACCGAGGGCTCAGATGTTGTCTTCGTGTGCTGTTGTAGTCAACCCGCGTTGCAGGAAAGAATGAAGTCAAACCATGAAATTATTGAAATAATCCTAAACCTTCTCACAGTTCTCCCATGTATCAAGGAGAATGCAAAGATCCTCTTGCAATTTGTTGGGGAAAGTCCTCAAAGCTTCAGTTCTGCAGCACGGAGAGCAGTGGAGATGCCAGACCTCTCAGAGAACTGGAGGGCATGAGGAGAGTTACCTCATTGGTCTGGCCTCCTAAAAACACTCTGGAATTTCACCCAGTTTCTGATACTGGGAAAAAGGGAGCAGGAACAAGATGTCCCAGTGCTCTGCTGAGCCATAGTTGTGATTTCTGCTCTGTGGGACATGTGGACCCCTGTAATTGACATCCACTATTACTGCATTGCTCAAAAATGTGCCTCAGGTCTGTCCCAGCAGTTTTCCTCTTTAGCTGTGCTCTGAATTCCCTGGCTGTAGGCAAGGACTGGAGACTTTTCACGCAGATCTAAACAACTAAATGGAATAGGAGACATTGGAGAACTTGGTCCCCTGCTTTAGCAAAGGGCTACAGAAGAAGCATTTCATGCAGCTGTGAGGAGAGGTGGAATAAAAATCACCCCAACTTTTTCTTGCAGGGATCATACTCATTCAAAGGCTCAACCTTGGACTTTCCAAAAGGCATCAAATAGCAGTCCAAAAGCAGAAATAATATGTGTGAGAGGAAAAGAGATGCAGGGCACTGTTGTACAAAGATTCATGGATAATAACTTGGGATTATCTGGAGAGCACTAATTTAATTTTACTATGGCTAATGAGTTTTGTAGAATTTCTGCTTTAGGCAGCTGCTCCCCATCCTCCTCACTTAAAAGAAAAAAAAAAAAAAAAAGAGGAAAAGAAAAGACTGAAACTCCCCACTTTATCCAGATAAAACAGTTTCCTAAACTGGGTAGCTCCATGCCTGTTCCTGAAGTCTAAATTCTCCTAAATTAGTAAGCAAATTAAGCACACTGGCACTGGAAATACAACGAATTTTATGCAATAATATTTCAACATATATATTGTCTTCAGGTACTATATGTGATTTCAAAAGGCTCATGGTGTCAATTCAAGACTCTAATTTCTTAATGCTGGTGCTCTACATGCAGCCCATAATGAAAAAAGTATTTCCAGTTCATCAATCCATTACAGTATTTCAGCAAACTGAAGCTCTTGATATTTAATAGGTCCAACTCTTAGTTTTTGGGGGGTTTTGCTTCCTTTTTTACTTAATTGGGTAAATAAAATTTCATTCCACATAATAAATTATTTTCTCCAGTTTTTTGTGAGTGTAGCAGACAGTGAATGTAGCTTGATCTACTGTCCTCCTGAAAAATATGAGAACTCATAGTGAAACTGGAGCTGAAAAATCTGGGGTAGGAGAGGAAGCACTACACAGAAAAAATGAAGCTCATTCTCTTCTGGTTTGGCAGAACTGAGACTGTGTATAAGGATGGCTGAGAAGAGACACTGGCTAAGAAAATGTGATATTTGTGAGAAAATGTAAGAGTGCACTTTCCCTCTCATATTTCCATTAGAGCATAATTTCCTGAAGAAGTGATAGAAATATTGGTAATGTTGGTGACATCACTGACATCTTAGCAACTCCAGGTTATCTTTGAGTTAGCTGAGTCTTCCTTTATTTTCAAGGAAAATATAGCGACTGTTTAAAGACAAATACTGTAAACTATTTGGCTCATGGCATCTGATTATTTATTTGGTTATTTTTCAAATAGAAGAGAAAAAGGTTAAATACAATTACACTTCTGCTCTTACATGATAACAAGCATTAGGGTCTAACTGAGTATTCAAAAATAATAGATAAATTCCAACAGTAACATGGTGATTATCTTACAGAGTATCTTTGCATTTACCTGGATGTAGCAAGGATTTCTTGTTAGCACGATACTAATTTTCACTTTTAAACATCTCTGCTGTGGGTCTAGCTCAGTAGAACTGCCAGCACCAGTGGGGAATCCACAGTCAGCGTTGGTAATATTGATAAGTAGAACCATCTCAAGCCATGACCAACCCGAGCAGTGATTTCAGAGCTACACTTGTGTGTTGCTCCTCAGTGCAGCAGCCAGCACAGGGCACCTTGGAAGGGAACTGAACAGGCCCATGGTGGATGCTGGTGAGATGGATGGGCATGGTGCAGAGAGGATGACAGTAGAAATCTGTTTTTTCTCAGTTTTCACACACACTCTTCCCAACTGCTATTTTTCAAAAGAATTTTTAACTGGTGTTAGTGCTTAGCTCAGGGTCATAATCTCAAAGTAGATGGATGTAATGCAGATTGTATTTGTAAGGTATTAATAAGAGTTAATAGAATTGGTTTATAAACATTTCTGAGAGAAAATTTTACAGCTAGACTTTATTATTAATCCACTGGTATGTTTTTACATTTAAAGAATGGCTGGATTTCATTTGCGAATAAGTAAAAAGACTTTTCAGGATAAAAATTTATTTGTGTCAAGATCGTCTTCTCCAAAGTAATTATAAGCACATGTAGAAAGTTTCATAGACTACCAGAGAAATCAGTGATTTTCAAACAAATAGAAATTTATTATTAATTTTACAGTGCTTTAAGAAAGGCAAAAGAGGGTATCACTGAGCTTTTTATGAAACCCTGAGCTGTGTCTTCAGCCTATACTAATTTAATTCTTGTATTCAAAACGACCAAAGTCTGATTTTACTGTCAGTGGAATCTAATCTACTTTTTAAGCTGTATGACCACCATTTGTAAGTACAGCTTTTAGCTGCAAAACCCTCAAAGACTGCCTGCATACTATGTGCCAGCCATCTAATATTGTGTCCATGAAGCTGGAAGTGAGCAGGCCAAATAGCTTTTAGTCCATCTGTGTAAGGAGTAAGAGGGAAGTTGTAATGTGAGAACTGAAAGTAATACAAGGAGGTGACAGAGTATTTTTCAGTGGAATGGTGTTTATGTGGGAGAGAACTATAGCAGAGAGGATGCAGAGGAAAACAATGTGAGCAAATATGGAACAATATGGTCAATTAAAAAGCTATATGTAAGGTGGTTTTAAAAGATTGTTAAAAAGGCAAATTATGATAAGGAAACAAAGGGTAGAATTTTTATCACAGATATTAGGAATGTGACAGAGTTTGTGTTTCAGGAGGTTGCAGAGCACAAGAGTGATGTCTTCCATGACTTTGAGGCTGGAAGAGATTCAAAGAAGATGCTCTCAGCCTCCTGTCACTTCTCTGCAGTACAAGCTGTCATTAGGATTCTTCAGGTACCTCTAAACAGTCCAGCTCAAGTATCCAAAGCAAACTAGCTGTGGCAGAAGGAATATCCACACCTTTGCTTCTTCATGATGTATTACTATTCTATGAAAAATGCTAATTTTTGTAATTGCTATGAAATTTATATTATTATTGCTGCTACATTACTGACAAAGGTCTTATGAAAACAGGAGAAGCTAAAAACACAGGAATAGATAATTTTTATCAGAAATAGTCATGAACAAAGATGTCCTCTGAAAGCAACCATAATCACTGTGAAAGAGGCTAAAGATCTATGCCATATTTTCATAATTTTACAAGACTCTGTACAAATTACTCTCCTTACAAGTTAGGCTTTCGACTAAACATCAGAGGGATCAGTGTGTTCAAATCTTGGTTTTGCAAAACCTAGCCAATACAAACTTCCTTTCATTATTGAATTATTGCCTCCTATTCTACAGCTTGTAGGATTTATATTCACCAATTGGTATTAATTCTTACTCCAGAAAATGTACTCTCCTTTAAATCCATTGGATTATCTCCTCACTGAGTGCAGCTGAAGAAGGCAGAGTAGCTTCTACAAAAAGAGGGGGACACAGCAAAACGGATTAAAAGAGTGAAAGCAGTAAAAGAGATTCAGGGAGAGGATATTTTTAGGGAGACCCTTTAGAGTAAAGATAAGTGATGAAGAGCCCAAGAAACAAATGAAACACCTGAAGTGAGCAGGGCCAGTGAGAATGGAAGACATTAAGCACCTTGGGAAGAAAACTCACATCATTAGAATGAGGCATTTACTCTCTCTTGATCCGAACGACAGAAGCAAGGCAATCTGCTGTTTGTGTTGTAAAAGTGTTTGCAGTGGGAAGTATGGTATATGCACACAGAAAGAACATCTGTTCGAGGAAGGCTCTTGCAACTATAAAGCTGCAATAATGGGGTAGAAACATCTGCACAGCTTATAGCAGGGCCACCAGTAGTGCTCTTAGGTGGGGGAGGGTACGAGACATGCCACATGCAGGAGAAGGTCACAGGAAACATCTTTAAGAATGAGACAACTTTTTGTATATATCCATGCAAAGGTAAGTTGCCTGTAGACAAACTGAAGTGTTCAGTGTTGCAGAATACTGCTGTGGAAATGCTATAAACCCAGAAAAATACATTATTTTCCTTTCACTTAATAATTAAAAGGACAACTTGCCCATGTTCTTACGTAGTCACAGGATGACCCAAGGATTTTAAAGAAAGCCAAAGCATAAAGGTTTTCATCTGACCACTTAGAAGACCTGCAAGATTTTATGGCATAGTTCTGGTAGCAGAGCAACAAGAAATTCAGAGAGCAAGTGGAACCAAATGAAGTGCTGACTGGCAGCTTGCTGCCAATGGTATGGGTGCAGTCCAATTGCAGGAAAATATGCCCAGGCATAGGTCCCTTCTATGACTATGCAGCAGCTGGTACCTGAAAGACTCATTCCTGGTTATTTGGGGTATCGCTTCACTACAGAATTGCAGGGCAAATATGATTACATGATTTGGTGCCCTTTGCCTCAGTTCCTTTTTATTGCAAATACAGTTTAACGTGCCTGAATAGAGCAACTTTGCTTGTGTATGGAATTTATAATGAGAAAAAGGGAGGAAATCTACAGTTCATTCACAGTGAACAACCTTCAAAGGATGGTGTTTGGCAGCATCATGGCTGTGTCTCACCAAGGCGCTCTTACATGCTTCACACAAAGCAGCCTATCCCTTTGCTCCTTTACAACTCTCCTCCTTCAAACCTCGAACTCCAAAGCTGGTCCAGAAAGTTTTACAGCAATTTTACAATTTTTATTCCTTCAGGATTTTGCTGAACTCTAATAATTTGGAGCTCAGATATAGATAAATGCATGGCTTTACCTCCAGACAATGACCTCTTTGCCAATATCTAGGGCTCAAAGTGCAAGTTTTGAAAATTTTAACTTGAATGTAGATAAATGAGCAGATCTAAATACAGGAAATACCTGTGTACACGGTGTCTTGAATGGCTACTTCTGCTTTTCTTGGCATTTCACTGCCTTAAGTGGATTTCTTTTCCATGTGCAATGTAAGGGATGGGAGAGTGTGTCTGATGATTTGACTGTGTCCAGCAGCCACTTTCATAGCAAAAGCTTGTTTCTGGCAATGGGAATATATTTGTCAAATTCAGCAATTGATGGTTGAAGACTTTGGCTTGTGTTAAGCTTAAAAGATGATTTTTAGAACATACAAACTGCTGTACATAATGTTGGATATCCTAATGTTTGCAGACAGACAACATTTTCATTCATTTCTGTTCTTTAACGTTTTGAAAAAACAGTTAACAAGTACTATTCTCAGAAATGTGAGCAGAGTTATCTAATTAAGAACAACAGATGAGTGTATTCTGTTTTACTGGAATTAGCAGGAGTAACAGGTAAATGGTATTTGTAAAACAAGACACAAATGATTATGTGTAACACAACCTAGATGAGGAATCCAGGTGCCAAGACTAGGCACCACTTTCCCACGACTCCCAGGGTAAGTCACAGAAAGAGAGATGCCTCCAGTACAGAAGACGAATTTGGGAGATCTGTGAGAGCCTGTGTTTCTTCTGTGGCTGAATATGGCACCAAGCCTGCCAACTTCGCCACTTGATTGGTATGAATCTTCTCCCTTTCCTTAACTGGTAAAATCCTACTTCAGGAAAGTGCTTTGGCACTTTTATCTCTTGGCATATTCCTCTTTAGGCATCTGAGTAACTCCGGGCAGGTTGAAAGACACTTAAGCGTATCTAAAAGCAGTGGCATACTTCAAGTGTTTGGAAAAAATAAACGGGGAAAGTTATTCCACTTTCTAAGCCTAAACACAATGACCCTTTCTTTGCTTCATTTTGATTTGGGGTTTTTTCTGTTAGACATCAAGCAGTTAAAAGAAAGGTGTTACTTCTATTTTGGCATATGCCTCATATTGCTTCAAAAAAATCTTGCCCTTTTCCTTGTGAAACATGTGCTTAGCCCTGCTGGTTCTGAAGAGTGTGTAAATGATACTTACCTTGGGAGAAAAGAACTTGACCTTGAAATCAGATACCTTTTCCAGAGCAACCTTGTGCTTTCTGGCTCTGGAGCACTGCATTGCATTGTGCTTTGCAGAAGAATTGTTATACAGGTTAGCAAATTGTTAGCAAATCTAAAACATTTTATGAAAAATGCCTTTTGGTGGTTGGGGGGAGGAGAGTTGTCTCATTTTTAACATCAGGGTTACCACACATGGTCAAAATCCAGATGGAAAAGAGAGTGAAAGACTTTGTCATGTGGAAAATATATCTTTAAGAGGGGCTGTGTTTGAGGGGAAGAGGTTTGGTCCCTGTTGTCCGTGTTACTGTGTGTTAGAAGGATGTCAAGCTTCCACATAATTTTGGAGCAAAAGTCACCCTACCTTTTCTCCCAAGGAGTGAGAAATGTTTTGGATTTGCTGCACTGCAGAACAGAGAAATATTTGAAAATCTCACAACATGTCACTAGACAGGAAAACAATTTCCTTCCTAATTCTAATGACTTACCATTTTTCACAGAAAATAATGCCAGTAACATGTTAGGGTTTTCAAATAAGATGGAAAAGAGTAGTTTCATCACTGGTGTTACGGTGTAGGTAGAAGAGAACTTTAAAGCTGAAAAATATCAGCCCTCAGGTCAGAAGGGGCTTTTTCCCTGATCTTCCTTTTCATTCATTTTTATATGGCATTTATCTCCAGCCATAGAAAAGGTTATTACTGGGCTTCTAGATACAGGCCATATAAAAATGGCAATATTAAGCAGTGTCAGGTGAGATAGGGAGGAGCAATGACTGTGGTATTTTTCTAGATGATTTTGGCTGCAGTGCTGTCATGCTGTTTTGTGCAGGCAGAAGTGGAGGAATAGCATGCTGAAAGGAACAGTACAGACACACTGGACGTAGCCAGGCCAATTAACACCAATCATCACAGATGCCATTAGCTTCTGGTAAAGAAACGTTTAACCCCACAGATCTATTATTGCCTGCGGTGTCCCGCAGAGGGACAGTGAGGGTGAACATGTAGCTACTGGGGATCTCATGGCAAATATAAAGAGCTGCCAGTGGCCAAATAATGTGCTCCTAGAAAAAGGCATGGTCCATTATCCCTGCTGAAAACAGAGTGACAAATTACTGTAAAAGTACTGTACTGCAGCTGAAAGAAGCCAATAATTTCATGAATTTTACAGGTACAGCCAACCATAACAGTATGTTCTAGTACTACCCTCTGCATGCTACAGTGCTTTACACTATAGTTCTTTTTACAGTGCTCACAATATAACCCTGTCCTTTCTTAGAAACATCCCTCAAGTCAGGATACTGAGAAAGTACATCTGCTCTACCCTGGTAGACAAATAATACTAGGTTTAAGAGACTGTGCTATAACTTGCATGCTTATTACCACAATCCAATTCTGATTTCATCTCTGTTGATCTTATTTTGGTGTGCATCTGGCGAATAAGAAAGATGTAACTACTGATTTGTACTAAAATTGAGCCTCAAATATCTTCTGTGATGATTAATCTCTTCAGACTGTTTCCTGCATCTCATCCGTGGTCTGACCAACTCATGCTGCTTCTGGAATACTGGTATGATGTTCAGTACACTGGGTATGAGCATATGCCTTCCCCAAAATATAATAATAACCTTGAAAATGCAGTAATATCTGGAGTTGAATGCCAAATGCATTTGGTAGTGCACAGATGCACTGGAAAAGGTAAGTGAAAAGAAGGGAGATACCTGGAAAACTTTATGAAACAACATAGGCAGGAGGTGCAGTAGTTGATGTGCTTCAATTTTGGATGTGGAAAACGTTGGATGTACAATGATGGTCAAAGGAGAGAAAAACAGCAGGCAAAAGACAGTTCGAGCAAAAAACTTGGGGTTACTTTTACTTTAATAGATTGTAAACTGCTTCATCACAGATCATTGCTAGAAAGTCCTTAATTTGTGAGAAGAAATTAGCAATAAGAGCCAGTTTGCAATCAGGGACTCCTTTTCTGATCAACATATTTGCTGAAGTCAGGATGAAGATGATCTTTTCTAGAGGGAACCTACATAGGAAAGAACAATTTTTGCCCTGAACTTATCTGATGCAATTCTTTTGAAACAAACTAGCTTTGTTACTGCTCATTCTGTGATTTGTAGATAGAAAACCTTAAGAACCGTGCAGTTAGTTTATAAATATTTTGGGAAGTGAAAGATTAAATGATTGACTGGTGTCAACATTATCCACATAGCGCTGTAAACACAGTCTGTGATTTTTCTGTATAGCATCTTCTGAACTTGGAATCTCAGTATTTCACAAATACTGATTCTGATTTCTGTCTCTACTAATGGCTTTATTGATGGTATGAAAGGAAAAGCATACATTAAAAAAAAAGGTATATAACTGCAAATCAGGCTTGTCCCATTGACCTGTGTTAAATAAGTAAGTGTTATCACTCCCCTTTTTGCAAAGCAAACTCTTGAACAAAGGCAATGCAAAAAACATTGCTAGCACAATAGAGAGCACAAATTATTTTCTTCCAGTCTAACCAATTTTTTACCAAACCACAATTAATTGCCTGTTGCCAGTGGAGGTTCTGAGGCCGTAGAAATGGGTCTATGTTAGAGCTGGGTTTGATCATGCTAATACAGTGGTTATTAAATAATGTCTCTCTGCTCCAGTCTGTCCTACGGCTGGGATAATTCTTAACTTTGTGTTTTGTTTACTGGCTGCATTTTTGATGACAGCAGTTTTTATAATTCTTTGATTTACCATCATCAGAGGAGCAAGCAGCAGCAAGTTAACTGCTGGTGTCAACACAGAGAGACGGGACAGGACTATAATTGTTGGAATTGTCATTCAGATGTGTGTGATTTGATCCAATAAACGTAGGTTTCTGGCACCTTTGTGAGTGATGCTTTTACAACAGACTGCAGCTTGAGCTTGTCTTGAAAGGCTTCCCAGCACCAAGAAGTGCTACTGCTTTTGGGTTCTCCCCCTAAAGAGAAAGTCTGCATAGCTCTCTCACATGATCAGGTGGATTTAATACTAGGAAACAGAAGAAAAAGAAGGGACTACTTCTAAGAACGCTTTTCTTCTGCCACATCTTTAACTGCTACTAATATATCAGACAGCTAGGACATAAAAAACCTAAAAAACTTAAGTAAAATAGCGCAAAGTAGGCATCCATGTTGCTCCTATACCTTTATTGCACCAGAAAATTTTCCAGTATCAGACAAAGAGTACACAAATAGCAGAAAAATGCAGACAGGCTAAAATTCAAACTTTCGGAAGTTGGCTAAAGAACAATACTCTTTCTGTCCTGAGAGATGGAGTAATCCAGTAAAATCTTACTACTGGTTCAAAGCATGAAACAGAGTCAAAGATGTAAAAAGACTCTCAGTGGATTAAACCAAATCCACAATGGCAGCCAAGCATACCAGCTATAAATGTTCTCACTGAGCCTGCAGACACGGATGCTCTCCGAGTCTCAAGTGATAAAGCACTTATACATTTGGCCTTGGGCCAAAAGATTTGGAGATCTGAGGCAAAACTGATCACTTTAGGAGAGAGTCTGCTATGGGTAATTAAAGGCAGATTATTGGATTAAGATTTGATGCAAATTTGAAGTCCTTCCTTTTCTTTCCAGATTTATTTTATTTTTCTTGTCTTCTTTGTCTCTGGGTAACTATAATTGAATGCGTCTTTAAACTGTAAATTGTAATTTTGCTGTCAGCAGTGGAGCTTTAATTTCAGATCTTTATTAGAAAATTTTTCTGTGAGCCTCTGAGTTTTGTTAGCTGGAGGGACTTGAATCAATTGGATAGCCTCCCCCACAAAGTCGTGGACAGTTTATCATGTTTTGGTGCTTTGAATGTTTTATTTGCTAGTGTGAGAAGAAGAGATAATCTCTGCCCCAACCCATAGTCACTTCTTCTTCACTGTAGTTGCGTTCTTCTGCACATATTTGTTTTTAGACAGAAGGATAGAGTCCCATCAAGGTTCCCTGTTTGGGAGTGTGGCTCTGGCCCACATTTATGGCCATAGAGAATCCACTGTGATATTTTCTACAGAACAGCAGCGAGAAGGGAAGGTTTCCTCTTATGTAGATGAACAAATGCATCTCTAGTCAGAAGTGCTGCTCTCATGAGTTGCTACTGAAAGATATGACAAGAGTAAATGAATGCAGAAAAATGGAGGAGAAGGAGTCGCAGGGAGAAGTCAGTCTAATTTATGGGCCCCCATTGCTTCTTCAAAGGAAATATATACCCTCTTGCAAAAAAAGGGGGGATGGAGGATAAAAGCAGCAGCTGAGGATTCTTGGAGTGCAGAAGAATCCTCAGCTGCCATGGAAATAATGAGGAGGGCACCAGCTGTTCCCAGTCAGTCCTACACACTTTGTGGGCACTGGTGAAGGCAAGCTGGTGCACACTGCTCAGGTGATGCTGTTGGTGAGGTGTAAGTGGTGTGTGCTCAAACCACCAAGGGAAGGTTTAAAATGTGTTTAAAGATCATTGTGGCAATGTGGAACAGGTTCTTTTCTGCTTCACTCAGTTATGTTTTGTAAAACATGCTCTGGCACCGTGAGTGTGTGTCTGTGGTGAGTAACAGAATGATCTCACTGTTGCATCTGTGCCTTCTCCACCTGTTCTCTACCCACTGCTCTGTGACTTCACTGCTCCATGTCCAGGGTGCTGGTATACTCTTTGGTAAATGGGCTTTGTGTCTGTAATGCCAGGTGAATCATATATTTTTACATCAATAATCTGAAAATAAGCAGCTATTGAGACAGTAAATAAATGGAGAGGCCGAATGGGACCATGTCATCATTAGACTATTTTTGGGGGATTAGACCTTTTTTTCTGAACCTGTTTGAGAAAACATGGCATGATAAGTTTTATCCTTGTTCAAGATGGATAGTTAAGGGAGTTTTTATTTTTCTACTCCTCTCTTACAGTGCACCACAGGCTTTTATTGTGTAATGTCACTCTACCTTGTGGAGTCTTGTTGCTTAAATAGCTGTAGCTACTCAAGCAACAATAAAGCTGTGTGTCTGCAGAGTGTACCTCTGCCCCTTTACCCATTGTGCTACCTGCAAGACACAGCAGAACCAAGCAAACCTTTCACATCTGCCTGAAGAATGGGGCCTACTTAAACGCTGTGCTGCAACATGTGAGTTATGTGATGGCATTATGTCACTGTCAGTCATCCCGCACAGAGCTCTAACATTGTTCACTCTCACTCTCTCAGTCCTTCTCGCTTCGCTCTAATTGAACCCCTTATAATTAAGATAAATTCTGAGCAATCAAACCTGGAATGTGGATGAACAGTCCCTTGTGCAATCCCAAAAGTTCAGCTTTAGGAGGTTACTTCACTACACTGTAAATCATTATATCAGTCTAACTGCAGCATGTGGGACTGCAAGTTCTTGGAAAAGCTTGCTACAGCAACTTCTTTTATGAAGATAACTCAGTAGAAAATGTTCTCTATTTACAACTGTGTGATTTTATAGGGCAAACTGGATTCTTTAACGTTAACACCTTAGCAATCAGTGAGAGGCAGTCCAGTGCATAGACCCTACAGTTCATTACTAGAAAATGAGGTGTGACTCCTGAAGATGGATTTCTAGTATCTGTAAGTCCCACCAGCATTTCAAGATAGAGGGGGACACACAGCTTATTTCACTTAGCTTGAGGTACAGCCCTCTACTGATGAGTAACAAGGCTATGATGCAGAGGTGCTATGAGTCAGAGAAATACTCAGTATATGATGAGGGGAAAAATAAAACAAAGGAGCTTTCAGAAAGACTAATAAAAAAAAAGAGAATACACTAATTCTCCTAGTAAAGACCGGAAACACTCATGGGGTTTGAATGGCCATGAAACCAGAGGTGCTTGGACCAGTCCTGTGATCACAGCTTCAGACAGTTCCCGAAGCCTGCCCAGAGCAGGGGCCAGCAGAAAGAATGATGTAGTTTCCTACAGGGTTCAACAAGATTCTCTGTCTATTGGTTCTGTCCAACTAAGATTCATTCGTGCAGCTTTTCTATTGTTGGGCTTGTACATAGTGTTGTGTGACCTTAGATCCTAGACCCCTCTGACTGTTTGGATCTTTCTTCAGACTTAGCTTCTGGTTTATATTTTTGGGAATATTTCATGCCTAGCTCTTCCTGATGTGGTGTTACAACACAACTGATAACTTCTCAGATATTCCCCAGTTTAGGCATAACTTCATTGGGCTGTGTTTTCAGTGAGTCTAGACCATTTTGAGTTTTATGTGAAAACCCTCTTTGGTGCATACTCAGGAAGTTGTGATGAATATCAGCTTACCCTAATTGTGATGACTGCCTGAGGGGAGACTCATGAGGGGCTCAGAGACCAGGGGTATCTCAATGTTTATGGCGGCTTTGAAGACTGCTCTTCAGAAACAATTTACACATACTGACTTTAACTACGCAAGTAGAACTGCACAGTGAAAGAATGAGTGGGCTTTTTTTCCTTTTCAAATCATCAGGGGTTTGAATTTGTTTATTAGAGATGACTTGAAGTTATGGTCTCTTGAAGCAGTACAGCATCACAAATATCACGTGAAATGTTCATAGACGTCTTGTATACCATGGCAGTTTGAGGGGGAGAATCAAATATGCTTTTACCTCCGTGTTTGCTATCTTGACCTTTCACTCATGGATCCAGCCTCAAATTTCATGATAAAGCAGCCAAGTCATACAGAGATGTACTTGACCCACCCGTTTAAAGACCGGATAGAAAAGCAAATTTTAAACCTGAAAGCAGCACAAAGATAGCTTGTTCCAACAGTCCAAGCTGAATAGGGAAAGAGATAAGCTTTGCTCAGGCTAGACTTCCCTGGAACATCCTGCTTTACTGTAAGGGAATTTGCATGTATTTGGTCTGCTATCTGTGGGGATCCCCAAAGAGAATTTGACATCCTTAGGACCAAGGCATTTGACATCCTTAGGACCATTTCTTCCTTTCTATTCATAGGCTACTCTTTCAGATGTGATACTTGTCCAAGGCTGTTTTTGATCTTCATATAATGAAAAACCAACAAAACAACTGTTGACTTTTTTGTAGAAAAATATTACCATGAAATAATTAGGTAGAATCTGAAACCATGGCCAAGAAACAGCCTTTAGTGCAAAACATCTCTTATTACATGCTCTGATGCTACTCACTTTTAAGTTGCCTGAGCTGTGGCCCTTCACGAGTATGAAGTATTTTGTGAAGGTTGTGATTCACCCCTGTGCAGAAGGCTGGTAGAAGCTAAAGCCAGTCAAATACCTCTCAAACTCTCAAAATGGCTCTTACATTGGATTCCACTCTGGGGGAAGAAACAAATGGGTTGTTTTAAATATATTGCCCTGTCTGTGATCTCTTTCTTTTCTATGCCAATGCTTAAATAAAACCTGATTTATCTTATTAGGTAGGAATTTATATCTTGTCACATATATTTCTGAAAACGATTTTTCCTCCTGGTTTGGGACCCGATTCTCTGAAGTGCTGAGCGTCTGCAAAGGGGTGCTGAGCACCTTGCATCCTGCTGAATTTCAAGGCGGGGTGAACTCACTCAGCACTTCCATGATTAGGCACTTTGTGACTGTGTTAAAGCTTTTCTATCAGAAAGAATTGCTCTTTTCATGGCATTTATTACGTGTCTCCTTGAGTGTCCTTTGCAGACTCTTTCTGCCATCTTTCTGTAATACAAGGAAATTTGATCCTGGAGTTATGATGACAAACCCTTTCAAGCCACGCCACTGCAGCTTTTCTTATCACCAAAAACTATCAGTAGAATTACAGCTCTCTATTATTTTGGTGCTTCTTTCTTATATTCTATGATACATGGGCTTGAAAACTCAAGTGTATATTACTGCTCAGAGACATAGAAGATGGCTTTCACATTAAAATCTCTTTGAAGAAAGGAGTAAAGGGGGGAGGGAAAACTTAATTAAGTAATTACCTGGTTGTCTCAGTTTATTGAGATATAAGTAATAACTCATTAACAACAACACTGTTCTGGGTGACTGGTAAATAACTGCCTAGAAAGCTCTTTGAAATGGTAGTGGCAAAACTACTGAGAATTTCCTGTTGCCTGCTCTGCGGTCCTGCTCTCTCCTTCCCTCTTCTTCTACCCAGGTGTTTCTTCCTTCTCCACATATGTTTCTATCCTGGGCTTGTGCTTCTGGAAATCTGTTATGTTGTTGGCTGGTGGGTTTGCATGGGCCTAACTCCACATTTTTAAGGTGAACTGCCACAGCTCAGATTGACAGCAGCTGAGGATTTGAGCCTTTATGTATCCCTTAATCCCCTAGGCCAATCTAATTTGGGCAAGAACATAAGATGAATTATAGATGCATATCCTTCCTTTTTTAAGTAAGACTTGTTTGTGAGCATTTTTAGTATTATTCTCCCTTTAGCTCACCAGTTCTTAACTCTTCTGTCTGTTCAGAACACACAGCTGTGAGGCTTTTAACTTCTGTGCATTAGCATCTTCATTTGGAAGAGTAACAGTGGCCTCTCTGAGTGGAAGGTGCTTCTAGACCTGTTTGAAGTAGAAATGGCTGATAAGCTGAAGTAGGACTGGTTAAGAGAGGTTTTTTAAGATTTTTTGCCTTAGCTGCGCCAGTTACAAAGTTTTAATCAAAACTGAAATGAAGATTATTGGCTGATGCACGTTTGATGGGAAACCCTCCATGAATTTCTTCTTCATAAGCATCCATCACCAAGACTTTATTACTAAAGTCCAGGATGATATCTGGGCAGAGCCCTTAGGCTGCAGAGTCATGCCTGATGTCACCCCTTGTCCTTTATTTTTACTGAGGATGAGTGTGAAGGATAAAGTCTCCCCTTTGAATTCTGGGTTCAACAGACCAGCTGAGTCTGTTGTGATGAGTATTACAGGACTGGATGAGCCAGTATTTTGGACATTTGGACATTTGGACATTTTCCTGGGCATCCTCCTTCTTAGAAGGAAAACCCATGTCTCTAATTCTTCCCCACAGCTAGCCATACAAATTGCATGGTTTTTCTCACACAGCTTTAGGTTGGAGGTGTACCAGCCAGGTCCTGACCTGTGTGCTAGAGCTGGCTGCTGGCTGCTCCTTGCTGCCAGCAGCCTCCAGGGACAGATCTGGGCACGACAAAGGGTCAGTTTAACTTTGGAAACGTGCCCCTTTCTGCCATGCCTCACTGCCTCTGTGTCAGCTTTGGGTTTTTCAGTCCATGAACTGCCTCAGCTTGCTCCAGGCCATCCATTGTACCTCCTTGATGCTGATGGCCAAGCTTGTTTTGGGGGCTAAAGAGGATGGACTGAATGGCATCAGGATAGAAAATGAGACCAGGGCTTCAGGTTAATGATAATCAATTTGATTTTAAACTTTAAATTTAAGTTTCTTACCCACAGCATAAGCTGCTCTTCTATTGGTGTTTCTTTGCACATTTAATCTCCTGTCCTTCACTCCACTGCTCCAAAGTTTCCTGTCTGTAAAATTGCTAATGGTCACTTCATACAGAAATTAAAGTATATTCTTCTATTTGCAAGCAAACCTGACCTGATCGCTTTTCATAGAGGTTGGGTACACGGTGTATTTGACAACATGAGGGAAGAAAGACAGCTTGGATGAAAAAAAGTTGGACATTTAAAAAAATAAAAGTATTTTAAAATATGTTAGTTGTATTTTGTATGTTGTGTAATCAGATAAATCAGTATGCAGAGCAGAAATCTGAGAGTCCTTAGGTCACTTTGGACCAAGCTTTGTTGTCCTTGGGCTCTGTATTTGATGTACAGTTGTGTAGTGTTGCATAACCATGCCTTTGCAAACATTAACAATAATCTAAGGTTCAGACTGAGTGACAGCTATGCATTGTGAATAGGTCTGTTAAGGTGGCAGGGTGATGTAAATAAGGATGACTAAGCCATGCCACATAAACAGAATTCACCATATGATACTGTTCTCTTTGCATTTTTCTAAATCTTTTGAAGTTAGGGAGGGGGAAATGACAGGATGCACGAAAGAAACACAGCTCACAGCTCGGCAGTCAGGTGGAGTTTGAGATTTGAATTACAATATCTCTGCCAGATGGACACAGATACCTATGAGGATGCCAGGACAAGACTGCTTCTTAGAGAGGTCAAGTGACTCAGTGTACTTCACCACATCTGTAAACTGAAAATTAAAAACCTGGAGGCATAATTGTCATAATACCCAAAATTTAAAGAGACAAAATTAATTTTTTCCTCTTGCAGGTTTTTTTTTTTTCCTCCTTCTTTGTCTGGAATATAGATTAGAACCCCATTCAGAAGGCTCATTTTTCCTTGTCAATCAGTAAGGGCAGCCAGTCAGACCTCATCAGTGTAATAATGGATGTTCAGAGTGAATTAGTTAGCCTGATCATATCAGAGGTGACACTACAGAAGGGACAGGAATACTTTATGGTCTGTGGTATATTCACTTCTCTGGTAATTTGTCCACATCTGGAAAAGAGAGGAAACAATCCCCCCTAGCTATGGCCAAACAACTTCAGCAGGAACTGAGGTAGAAGATCACCCTCTGAATGATGCTGGTCTGGCCAAAGCATCACACTAAAAGCTCTCCAGTGCCAAGAGCTGAAACATCCAAAGTATTCTGTGTTTACCACTTCCCTCCTCAGCTTATAGTTCTTCAAGCTCTGATATGTCAGAAGTCTGAGATTCTGACTTCCAAAAAATTGACTACAATATAATTTTTAATTACTTGTTTTATTCATTATATGTTGTTTATATTGCAGAGTCTGCTGGTAATCCAGGCTCTGGAGAAAGTAGACACTTGAAGAAAATGCTGTGAGAGAGCCAGACAGCATTTTGGCTTGGTCTGGATGAATTTGAATGATGGGGAAGTAAGCCTGTCTTTGCACTCAACAGACTTCTTTGAAGGACTGAGAGTGATATAAAATGGTGAACTTTACTCCTGGATGGGTCAGAGCAGAGAATGAAGATAGGACTGGCTGGTCTCTGAGTGAGCGTGTTGCCCCAGCTGCAGACAAACCGTAAGGATATTTGCTAGGGCACAGGAAGGGAATGCTCTTAAGAGCATTAGGACAGACAAAGGGGCTAAGATGGGGAGATGGAGCGGGAGCTTTGAAGAACCCATCAGAGGATCAGTGTGGGGCAGAAATGACAGCAGGGTGGGATGGAGCAGGGAGGGAGGTTTTACTTCTCTTACTTGGCTAAGAGAGGTTCACATAGCCTTACAGAGCAAATGAGATGGGCAACAAGACCTTACTGTCTGCTGGCATCACCTCCATACAAAGGGAGTTTGTGGGGAACAGCAAAGGGGTTATTTGCCCTCAAAAAGAGCAAATCACGGGGTTGCACCATTAGTGGTACTCTTTTCGTTCATTTAGATATTTCTGCAATGCCCAGATGTGACAGGATAATGTTGCGTCATACTGCTCAGTTTCCCTGCAACTTCCTGTATGTAAATATTGGTTAGAAAGCATAGAGCAAAAGACAGAGGAGATGAGTTATAAGTTTTTGTAGCTGCACTTTTGTAACCTTTGAGGTCTTATGAAAACAGACACATCCCACCACACTCCCCCACAAAATGCTTTTGATATGAGGATAAAAATGCATACGTAAAAGCTGCTGAGACAAGAACAAATTAATATAAATCTAGGCATAAATCAACATAGGCCAGATATTTTCAGAATGCCAGTCATCAGAGAAATGAGATTCTAGACAGACACTAATCAGAAATTCAGCTGGCCTTAAGATGAAGATCAATATATTTGTAAAGAAATCTTAAGACATTGCTCAAAAATAGCAAGTACCTGGATGGGATCACTGAGGAAGATTTTCTGGTCGTTTATATGTGGTGTATCTATATTTAAAGTTTCTCCTGTATTGACAGGGCCTCATGGGAATGTCTCACCACTGTGAGAAATTTCAGTGTGACCAGGTGAGCATCTTCTTCTGGTAACCAAATTTGATTGTCCACAAAATTAATTTTATCTATACTCCCGACACACAAATAAGCATATATGTACACACTCATGCATACATGTGCATATACATGTCTCTCTATACTTACATAAACAAATGGAAAACACAGGCTGCTATGAATGAATGAGCAAGAGATTTAATGGTCGTATTTACAGAACAGAATAGTATTTTTCTAGGTCCTTACACTCTGACACCTAACTTGGAGCTTTTACCATGGATATGATTCTTAAAGTACAATGATTTTTAAAAATCAGGTCTATTAAAGGGCTTACACGGAGCATCCAAAAATCTAGTTTCTAATTAACATTTGAGAAGTTGTACTATTGTACAGTTTGAGTGGGAAGAAACCTTAATTTGCCTTGGGTCATATAGTTTTATTACTTAGAAATCTGTTTTCACAACATAAACTCAGTAAGAACTGCTATTTTTAACTACTGTGATGACAACCTGTATGTGTCTAAATACAGAAAAATATATCTTAAAAGGTCCTTGCAAAAATTCTTAAGAGTTGTGATCTGTGGCTGTTTTTTTCTTGCAAAACTTCCAACTGGTGATTTTTTTTTTGCCTAGAGACATTTTTAGGAAACCATTTCTAATTTACATTGTTCCATGGAAGACTTGCATAAAGCTACTAATATAATACCAGATGACTTGGAGGGGATTAAATAATCTGTGCAAATATTGACTCACAAATATCCAACACATTCAGCAAACTGTTAATAAGTAATTCATTGGCTAAAATGACTACAGAGGTTCAAAGCATTTCTCTGAAAAGAAAGTTTTCCAAGACCACAGCCCCTTCACTAAAAATTTACCTAAAGGGAAAAAAAAAAAAATCACAAAATCACCTGGCTCCTAATACAATGTAATATATCTTCTCTTCCTTCTCCACTCCTCCACTGTCATAACTCTATTAGCTTTTTTATTTTGGGCACTGTATTTATTTGATCAACATAAGTTTCAGTAGCTTCTAGAATTTTGTTTTTGCACATTTATGTTTTCTTCACTTTTGGAGTGCTGTGCATCAAGGCTGGAATGTTATTGGTGCACAGGATTAGAGAGATGTTTCAAATGTAGTCTTTTTTCTTCTCCAGTACAGAGAATACGAAATACTGTTTTGCAGAAACCTCTGAATAACTGTAGGAATGTCTGCCTCAGAGGAGCCATGTATTATGCACCCATCTTCTGGTTTCAGGTTTTTCTTTTTTTCTTAGGGGTAAGAAAATCTTGTTGCAGTGAAATCTGCCTTCTGGAGTGGAGGGTATATCAATAAAATAACATACAGTTCGAAACTGAGAATATTTACAAAATCCGTTAAAGGTTTTCTGTTCCCCAGCTGTTTCTCAGAAAGTTCACCACCAAGATGATTCATGCAAAAAAATCTTAAGTAATTTTTATTAATACATTCCCAAAACATTTTAAAATACATTGAGACAGACTATTTAAAGTTGTGTCAGCTGTCATGGATAGCCGGGGCAACCTGTCATCAGATGGGCAGTTCTTCATTGATTTCTTTCTTTTGACAAGCGTCTCTGGTTTTACATCCAAATTTGTCATCTTAAATTTATCCAGTATATAACTGTTCTCATCCCACAGCCACGCTGCTAATCATGTTCAGTATCAGTGTACTGCTTAATTCCCACTCGGATGCTATCGGTGAGCCTTGAAGGAGAAGCAGCAACTTTTCACTTTGAAAAGTTGCACTTGTGGTGTCTCTGCAGCCTGATACTAATTCTTTTGAAATATTCCTAGAGACAGCCTCCCCACTGAATCAGCCTAAGCTAGTTCGGAATGCTGCCATGTGTGATAGGATAGCTTCTTGGGAATGGGGTTGCAGAAGCACAAATGATCACCCACAGTACTCCTTGAAAACTTTTGAGAAGGTGGTTACCCTTAAGAAAACCAACTGCGAATTTCCTGGGTAACATGCCAAGGGAATGCCAATAGGATATCGACTGCAGCTGGAATTATCATGGAAAGACAAAATTTCTGGCAGCACGATTAAAATGCACAGCCATGCTTGCCAGACCATTTTCTAGCTGAGTGGCAGCATTCAATAAAACAGTTGAAGAGCCTCCCAACAATCTGAACAGTGGCAGAACAAAACCATCTTGAAGCAAGCCTATCTACTGTCACAAGTGGTTTGGCAGAATAAGAAGTTTTCTTTACTATAAACTTGTGACTGACCCTACAAAACAGTAAAGAATTGAGCAATCTGGTCTAGTGGAAGGTGTCCTCACCCATGGCAGGAGGGTTGGAATGAGATTATTTTTAAGGTCCCTTCAAACCCAAACCATTCTGTGTATGTATGTATGATTCAAGCTTCTCAGATGGGTACTAATCAAAACATGGAATATTGCCACTTTTGCTGTCTTCATACAATATGAAGGATGCATTCTGCTTGGATGAGTTTAGAAAAGACCTTGGAGGAGGTTTCTGAAGAAAAACGTATTAAATTTTTATAACCTGTTACAGCAATATGCATCTAGCAGTGTTCAG
The DNA here is from genome assembly GCA_013397915.1 of Daphoenositta chrysoptera. Classification (NCBI taxonomy): domain Eukaryota; kingdom Metazoa; phylum Chordata; class Aves; order Passeriformes; genus Daphoenositta; species Daphoenositta chrysoptera. The sequence goes on from VZRO01002961.1 coordinate 622,684, forward strand.
AACAATTCAGACGGTTTGGCTTACCTCTGAATAATGTGCTACGCAGTGTTTGACCTGGAAAACAGGCTCGGAGAAGCCCACCTTTCCTTTTGACACCACTGAGCCAAACAATCTGGGGTATAACCTCAGCTGCCGTCAAAGATGTTACTGCTGAAGCCAGTGGAAGCACAGTGATTTACATTAGCAGAAGTTCTGGCTCTGTGCCTTCTTTTGTCTTCCATCCCAGTTCCAGGGTTATAACAGACCACTCCTGAGTCAACTGGAAGGATTAGGCTGATGATTTGGTATTTCAGGGATTAAAATTAAGCCTATGATGGAGCATATGGTCTTCTTCTGCCCTTTAGTATTCCTATATCATGCATCTAATGCAATCTGCTGCCACAGAAATAGGAAGCCTTATAGCCTACTAGAAATAGAATAAATAAGAGATATGTAAATAATAGCACCCTGTATAAATTATGAAAAGAGCACACAATAAGTTTATTACCCCAAGAAAATGAATTGATTAAAGTGTGTGGGCATTTCTGAGCTTTTAAAAAACAAATGATCAAAGCTACAAATTATATAGGTCTTTAACAGTACAAATAAAGAAAATTAATAACCAGCCCAGCCAGTATTAAAGATTGTGTGGCTAGAGAATTCATCACTCTATTGACCTGAACTTTGGACTGGTTACATAGCCCAGCTGTAATTAAAACATACACACAGTTTACCTGCCTCAAAACTGCATCAGGTTACACTGGGTTAAACTAAATGCCACAAGCTTGGATGAATCCAGAAGGGCTTTTGCCTCCTGCACTAAAATATGAGATCACTGCCCTTTATGTTTCAAATTGTATCACAACAAACAGTCTGTGTAAGAGGATACAGCAGTTTATATTGCAAATGCAGCACAGTTTCTGCCAGCACAGAACTGGCTTTTATTTTCTTTCCACCCTTTTTTTCAAGTATTCTAAGGCACTGCCTTAATCCTTCATTAAACAAAATTATCTCTAGTCTCATTAGGACTCTGGAGTTCATCGTAACTGGCACCAAGCAGCAAAGAGGCAAAGGGAAAGGACTGGGTATCAGTGCTGATAACAGGCAACGTGCGTGATTCTTTGGTGCTGAAATACCCTTCTGCCACGGCTGGCTGTAAGTGAATTGGCTGGACAGATTTTCCAGATCCCCTGAACGTTCCTAAATTACTATACTCACCCAATTACAGTCCTCAGGGGTCACATTTCATTTTCTGAAAACTGGTAACAGGCCACCACAGCTGATGAAATGATGTGGGTATCCAGGCAACTATTGTGCTGTTTGATTAATATAGCAAACACTTGTGTGGCATGATCTCACATACTTCCAAATGTTCCACATGATCTGCCTCGAACTGGAGATCATAAAAGTTTGCCTCATACTTACATTCCCAGTCTTGCATGGATCAGATTTTCCAGATGAAAATATTTATTAGCACTTCTTATTACGCCTCTCTTTTGTAAGATTTAACCCCTGACTTTATACATGAAGGTGTCTAGAAACAGGAGGTTGATTTCTACTTTTTCTTCTCTGCTTTTTTCTTCAGTAAGAAGTTTATTCACTTCACTCTAAGCCAGTTAGCTATAGTAAAGTTGCAGGTATTACAATAGATAGATTTGCCAGAGAGTTTTAGTTCCTAATGTAATGCCACTCCAGAGGATATTTTGAACAGCTGTAACCTGGATATATGTCTAAGGGGAAAAAGAGGGTACAAAAAGTGCGGCTTCTTGTTGCCAGAGAAATAGCAGAGAGATCTCCACAATAACCTAGTTCTCTCACTTTAGTGGAGAGGATCTAAGCACTGCTTCTTCTTCAGATGCCCTGAAGTTTATTTTTTACCAAAGCAGATCCAGCAAGTGGCACCAGGACCATATGCAAATATCTAAGCTAGTTTCTGTTTTGCATCTCACCCCTTTCTGCAGGCAGCAGATGCACTCTGCTTTGCAAATGCTGGAAAGACAGAGGGCAGAGAAAGAAATGGCCTGTAGCTGACATGTTCCCCAAGGAAACTCTGCGGCTGCAAGTCAGCAACATGGGCAGCACCAGCTGCCCGTCCCATCGAGCAGTTTCCGTGGGGTACTCAAGGGGTTAATGGAGCTACAGTGGAGTGTTTGCTTTCTTCTGTTTGAAATCAAACATCTGATCTTTATCTGAGGTGACAGGTTTAATGTCTTCCTTCTCTGACAAATTTTTCCCGAAGAGGAATGCAAACACATATATTGGTGTGGTTTTATAAGTGCTCATCTCAGCAAGCCAATATTGGAAGCTTCGTCCCCTAATAAACAGCAAAGCCATGAGCTTGTGCTGCTTGCTTGAAAAAAAAAATATATATCCCTTACATCATTTAAAAGATTTTACTTTAGATCTGTGAAGGGTCAGGTACTTTGACAGAGCTTTAGGCGAGGTGAAGTATCACTGTTCAGCAATGCAGACTTCCCTTCTCTCTATTTTTTCTTTCCTTTTTCTTTCTCCTTCTACTTGTTCTTATTTAAGTTAATTTAATGTTTGCAAAATACTCCATTACCAGCCTGATCAAGGGAAAAGCCTTTCTCTTGCACATGGCAGGACATGTTTTGGTCAGCAGAAATTTACTTTAGACTAGGTCTCTCCCTCTTCCTGAGGAATCGGAGAAGGGACAAAGGAAAAAATTAGTGGACTTGATGTGGACAGATGCCTGCTCTGGAAACAGGACTGTGAAATACAATCTGTTTTAAATAGGCCAATGAAGATTCATGAAGTCATGGTGGGTTGCAGATATTTATATATATCTTTACATACCTGAACACAGAAAATACTGTCTAATTCAAAATGGCTTTCCATGACCTCTAATGTATTGGGGAAAAACTAGGTTGTGCTTTGACTGAAACTTTTGTTATAAATCTGAAGCATAAAACAGTTTACTAACAAAATCTGTAACAGTTTAGTAGTTCTGGTTGGATAAAAAACATCCTTACTTAAGCAGCCTCTCAGTAACTCCCTGTCTGGATGCTATGATAATGCTGACAGTACCTGCCGGAAACATTGAAAAGCCTTTGTGTTCTATCATGAAGTTTTCATTTTGGCTTAGCCGTAAAAATGTTGTAAGAAAGTTTTTTTACCTGTTTGTGGCTGTTTGGAAACCCAAAGTGTTTGGTTAGATCACAAATTATATGAAGATTAAAGGTCCTAAGTTGGTCTTTTAATTGGGGTGGGAGTGTAGAGAAAAACTGCAACTTCAGGATGCTTCCAGTTAATCAAGTAAAAATTATTTTCAGTGATATCAGGCAGAGTTTTGGTCAACTAATTCTCTGTCTAAAGCAGAATTAGCAGAATCAGAAGAATTGTTCAGGTTATGTCTTAAAAACCTCCTCACCCATGGAGTTTCAAGTGTACTTCTTACTCCATTTTCTCATATCAAGTGTTTCCAGTACCCACTGACAGCAATTAACAAAGCTTTTCACCAACATAACATTGATGACATGCAGACAACACTACTGCAGTATTTGGGAAGGCATCACCTATTTCCCAGGTCTTTTGTCTCTAGATCTAGACCTCCTAGGACACAACAGAAGATGCAAACTGTGGTATTTGAACACAGGACTTCTAGATTTTATTTTAGTCTCATATTATTGCTTTCTTTATGGATCACAAAACTGAATCCTTTTGAGGAAGGACTCAATATTGCACCAAATGTTGGCTAACCAATGATGCCATGAGGTGCCATGGTGACGTAGGACAATGACTGTCCAAGAAATCCTTGCATCCACCCTCATGGGAATCCCCTATCCACCCAGACTCCCTAAAGTCTCTTGCAGCCACCCTGAACAGGAAATTTGAATACACATTTGATTGTGAGTTTGGGCCTATGCAAAAACTGATGTGCGAACACACCTGAGCTGGTGGACTGGTCCTGCGAAATGGGAGCCATCAATCTTCTATCCCCAGCTGTTGCAGTGGTAGAAAGCACTTGTGTCAGGTGGTAGCTGCTCCAGAGTGTGGCAAATTGCAGTGCTGGCACCAAAGCTGCTGTTATCACTTCCAGCTCCAAACTGCTCTCATCTTTGCGATTCATTACTGGGAGCGAGCGTTTCCTGCGTGTCAGGTTTTGGTTTCACAGGAAGCGTGATCACAACTGGATTCCTGCCAAGGACATACTTGCTACAGAGCTTCTATCAGATTTCGGTTTTTGGTAGCATTGCAAGTAGACAGACTTAAATGGATGGGAAGGTGCTCTTCTAAAGCTATTCAAGGGCACCCTAATAAATTCTGTTTTCATGCTGTGTGTTGAGGCCCTCCTGCTGGATCACAGCAGAAGATCTGGGATGGAAGACCCTGATGGGTGACAGGTTTGTTTGTGCTGCGATGAGAATCTGGCCCCACAAATCTTTTTCAGGGTTCCTGTTTGGTTTTGCCTGTGCAGTCCCTGGCTGTACCCTTTTCCCTCTTACTGCTCCTGCCAGCAGGCTGAAATGCCAGTCAGCTCTTCCCTTTTTTAATCCACCGGTGCTCACTGATGTAGAGCCAAACAGGAATATAAACACAGGTATCCTAACCATAAGGCGCTGTGACGTTACTCTGCTTGTACAATGTTTCTCCTTTATTTTATTTTTCTGTAAAGAAGACGTCATGTGAGAAGAAAAAATGGTGAAAAAGTATCCAGTCTATCCTGGTGCAGTTGGAAACTTCCTCAGCCACCCTGCATGGCTCCCACCACCTATTATCTGGGGGCAAATATTCACCCACCTTCTATGCTGCTATTCTGTTGAAAATACCCAAGACCCAAAAGAAGATGGACCTATGGGTACCCAGGGTGGGGAGTGAGGCAGAGTACAACCTGTCCCAGTGGTGAGGCTGGCGGGGGTGCCAGCCGGTGGGTCCGAAGCCACCACCCCGCTCCTCAGCTGCTGGCTTTTCCAACATGATCTATAGAGCGATGCTGACAGTAGATTTTCTGGCAGCAATAAAGGTGGCCCGATTCAGAGAATAATTACTGTATGCAAATGAGTGTGATTTTCCTCTGCCCTTTTATGGATGACTCTGCTCTGCCATTCATCAGGGCCACAAATTTCACTTGGTAGGAGACGGATTTAAAGAGACAGCCGCCTCTAGAGCTTTGTCTCGGACTTACTAAATCCATGCTTAAGTGTCTTCATAAATAGACGTGCATATGTTATAAAGGGGATGGCAGATTCCAGCCTCTTTATCTATGTATTATTGCTTAGAAAACTGTTGAGAAAACATCCGACTCTATGGCCATACAGTATATGAAAGCTTTCACTGCTTTGAATAACAGTCTCTTCTCAGATCAGGGTTATATGTGGTTTAGTATGGCCTCTAGTGTGTTTTTTCTCTCTCACTGTGTCCTTTATGATGTTTATACGGTATGTGCCTCAGTGTGCAGTGGAGGAGGGAGAGAGTGCTATATTTTTTTCTGACGACGATTAGTTAATGGCTATCACGTTCAGCGTAGTAATGGTAGAGGCTGCACTCACAGCAAGAAGCCTCGGCATGTTTGTGCTGTTGAGGTTTGGTCCATCTGATGGCGGGGAGGAAACAGCCTATAGTCGTGATTTTCCTGTCACGGTCTTGATCTGATGATGCCATCAATATATTGTGATAAAGGGGTGAAAACCCCGCAGCAAAAAAAAAAAAANAAAAACAAATCAAGATTTTTGTTTCTGAGCATGGTGTGAGCCTGGTGGGTTAGCAGGAAAAGAAAACTGCGATGAAGTCAATCTGTTGTTATTCCCTGATGCTGGACACAGGAACATGGTGGTGTGTTCACAGGAAATCTGTAGTACTTAATGTGTCACTGCTAAATATCAGTTTGTGCACTTGCTCGCAGCGTGTGCTGTGCACCCTCCTCCTCAGCGCACGGAGGAGAGGGGAAGGAGGGAGCTGTAAACAGAACGGGCCCGTCTGTCACTGGGCTGTCTTGTTACTCATGCAGCAGCAACACACCGGTGTCAGTACATCCACAACGCTTTTCTCCCAGTGCCACTCAAAAAGCAGAGGACAGAAGCTGTGATGTTTCGGTGTTTGTCGACAGTGTGCACCACTAGAGGCCATCACACACTTCCCTAAATAAATATCAATTAATGCACTTGGTTTCAGGGAATTCCAGGAGATGGATCCTGGGCCCCTTAATCTACTCTTGCAGCACTAGTACTTCAGCTCAAGGTTCAGGTCCTTTGGTTAATAGATCTGTGCAAGATGTACTTCAAGAGAGAAGCTGTTCTAAGGAAGCCTTTGGTCCATATGCAGAATGCATCAGACATTGCTTTTCCTTTGAATACGACAAGTAGGTATCAAATGAAAGTGAAAAAAGCAGGCCAGGAGTACATTTTCCTCCAGCTTTCAAGAGCAGTGAACAACATTTGCAGGTAAATGGGGCAATGGGGAAAGTTGACCTGCTTCTAAGTTTGTGCCTTGTTCACTGCCACTTTCGGCAAATTTCCTGTCTTGCTGAGGCAGGCTCAGACTGGTTTGCTACATCCAAATCACTCCACTCCGTGTGACAAACTGTAATCGTTTGCAGCAGACTGGGCAGCTAAGGAGTTATTTGGCCTGATAAACATTCTCAGACATTTGGAGACACAAGTGTTTTTCTGATAAACTAAACCTGAATAGTCCTGGACATTTAAATTTTTCAGTGGAAATCCAGGAAAATTCCTGATTGTGATTTGAAGCTAGCAAAAATCCTCTAAAAATCCCAAAAGGATTTTATTTCAAAACTCAAAGCTGAAGATGGGAAGTATAAAATCTCACTAACCAAAATTAGTGTTCCTCCAGGGATACAACCAGTGCTTCCACACGGGTCTGTGATTAAGCTGAACTCCACACTGGAGAGCCCAATGCCCACGCTCACCCAAGGAGAACAGCAGGGCAGAGGGAAATGTTTGCAGAGTAAAGTTAATTATTGGCAGCAACAAAAATCAGCTTTCCTATATTATTAAAAGGTATTTATCCTATGTCTTTTGAGCTGCTGTTCTGATGTAGGTTGACCTCTGACAAAGATTATAATAATTTGACATTCTTGTATTGCGTTAATAGCCAGAGTGACTCATTTGGGAGGCGGATTCTGACTTACAACTTCAGAGTCGATCTGCTTTGGTCCCATTATTATTATTTCTGTGTTAAGATGAGGCTTAAGGCTTTAACCCCAATGGGTTTTCATGTAGCTTTGGTGTGTAGTAGGAGATTAAACCAGTTATGAAACTGTTTCCCTGATTCCCTGTTTCTCAGCCACCACTGGCAGTGAGCAGAAACCATGCATTGCTGCTGGGGAGCATTTTGCATGGAGGTCAGCCTGCCTTATGTGCCACCAGACAAGTCCTTATGGACTTTTTTTTCTTCAGTTCTGGTCAGGGCACTGAGATTTAGGGTGGTCATCCCATGAAGGACAAACTTGATGTAATGAAACTGTATGCTGCCCAAGGCAGCCGGGGCCCTGATACCAGGAGCTGGTGGGATGCCCTGTGGGACCTGGCTGAATTCCCACCAGCCACAAGATGCTGCTGCCACTCGGCACTCTTTAAAAAAAGTGTTTTGCCATTGTTTGGTTTACACAAGTTTTACTGATGCTGGACAAACTAACTTTGGGAGGACACCAGGGGAATTTCCAGTAGTCTGAGAGAAAACTGTATCTAGGACGTACAAAACAGCCAGTGTGGGGTTAGGGAACTGAGAGCAACTTCAAAGAGAAAGTTTAAACTATTTCCTTTCCTTTAGACCCACAAGACATTTAAGACTGAGGCCTTTTTAGACTGATTAACCCAGTACTGATGGAGGCTTGTGTGGGTGGGAGTAAGGCATGAATTTCAAAACTGCTTTTCTCTGCTGCAAAATCTCCAGATCACAGACAGAGGAAAGGGAAGGAATGGGGGAGGAAAGTTCATTAAAGGGGGAATATTCACAAAAGTTTCCATCGAATACAAACCTTCATGTGGCTGTATCCCTTCCCACCTGGAACTTTCTTTCTTCCTTTCCAGCCTCTCCTTCTTCTGATCCACTGTGAATACAATTGAGAGACAGCCTCTGCACCTTGGGTATTGTATCCCATGTGGATTGAATATGTACACAGGGTAAGGTCTGGAATTATTGTTACACATTTATAGTAGTCCACACTGTGTGCTAGGCCCTTGTCAGGCAATCAAGAAGAAAGTTTTCTGCTCCAAGGATTTTGCCATCTAAGAGTGCTGGCAAAAGTTGACAGAGAGTAGAGAGGAAGCAATGGGAAGTTTACATGCAGTCAGCTGTACTTGACAGGAGCAATTTAAAGTATAGATGGGACGAGGTCCTGCAAGTGATCTCTGGGATGTCTTGCTGGACATCCAGACTCACACTGGTGAAGTTACAGAGGCAGCTGTGGAGCAACCTGACAAGGAGATAAGCAGGCTGTTGGCATGGGAGTCCAGCTAACTGAGCAAACCATATTGGGTTTTTTTCTTATTCTTGAATAAAGTAACCATTTAAATTAGATGTCTAAATACAGCAAATTTCCATATTGAATCTGGCTTTTTTTTTGTGTTCAGAAGTTTCTATGAAATTTGAACCAATACGTTTTTTCAGCTAAATTTTCACCAGCTGAAGTCCCCTTGTAACTAGTTCTTCTACTGCTGAACATTTTCCTCCTCTTCTCACAAATCCCTTGTGCTCCCTTGTGTTCATGGACAAATGCTTTGCCAGGAGAGGAGCAGCTACACTACCTCAAGCCAGTGACTTTTGTGTCCATTACCCATAATGCCTTAAAATGGACAAAAGATTTCTGAAACACACACTGAGACACACCACAGGAGGATAGTTAAAAGAAAATAGAGCATCTTTTCAGTCAAAACATCCTGCAGTATCTCCACATAATGCTTCATGGCATATGACAGGAAGAAGATGACATCTCTCATCACTAGTCAAAAAATAAAAAACATGTCGAGTATGAATTGCCTTTGAAAAAAATACTGTACATGATTTCCATGGTCAGACATCCTGGAAAACTTCCAAAAAGGGGGAAGAAGGAGGGGAAAAAGAAAAGGGGAAAAAATGTTATTGATTTCCTCATTGGGAATGTTATATAACCTTCATATTTTATTAAAAAACTTTACTCTCACTTTGTGAAAGGTCCTTTAACACATTATGTCATTTTGTAATACAATAGTTCTCCAACTCCTTCCAGCCCCATCTCCCCGATGTGTTCTCTCAACTGTAGTTATTTTCTTTCCTTTTAAAAAAATATTTCTGATAAAATGTTTGCAAGTGTTAAACAAAGGGGTGCACTTCAGTGCAGTATAAGTTAATGCAGGCATCAGGTAACACTCAGAACATGCTGACATATTTCAAGCAAAACATGGGAACTTCAGTTCAAAAATCTTATTTTTTGTCTTGAAATAGACGCGCATAGTCTTTGTTTTAAGAACACAAAACTTTTTTTTTTTCCTCTAGTAATAGTGGATTCCAGCTGCAGGACTCCTCAACTTTTCCTTTCCCCTTCCTCCTTCACCACTTCTCCCCCCTCCCCTCAATCTCTCCCCCTCCTTCCCATCCGGCATCTACTCACACACACATACTCTCTAACTTTTTGTTTTTAGTAGCTGCTGCCCCATAAGAAATGCTATCCAACAGACCTGGTGCCTGTCACCGCTTCCCATCACATGCCTGGTAATTAAACTCTGACTGATTTATTGACTGACAGCCAACAAATCCCAACCCAGTTTTTATGATATACATGCCTCCCCAGGCTAAATTCACTCAAACAACAGCCCAGCTGAAAAGGAGGAGGAAAGGGTAAAAAAAAAAGTGATACAGAAAAAGTGCTACACACACGCGCATGCACACACACTCATATACAAAAAAAATCTGGTATTGGTAGATGAAGGGGAGACATTTTGCAAAGAAAAAAACTCAGCACAACATCTCTTTCAAACCCAGACTTGGAAAGGGAAAGGAGGGGGGGGAGGAGGAAAGAAGTAGTAAACATCATTACTTCAGCTTTAAGATTCATTTGAAACGTCTCACGTACAAAAGAGCTCTGAAGGGGAAAACAAGACGTGCTTGCAGCTAATATTACAGTCAAGTTCCAATTTTACCTAAGGGAAAGCAGCTTTATTAAAAGTCATGACTGAAATTGCGTGACAGGTGCCAATATTCTCCACCCTGACAGATGTGTCAGTTTGCGAATGCCATTTTCTTGTCAGCGGTCCCTAGATGGAGTTGCTCCCATCACCATTTGTCTCTCTTCCAGCTAGATCACACATGCCCGTCGCTTGCCTCCAAGCTGCGCTGCGTTGTTTGATATGTGGAATCTTCACAATGAGACTTATTAAAAGACAGTCCATTATTTTTATTTAGAGCATTTCCAAAACAAGCAGAGCGCGCAGAGATAATTTAAAAATTGTGCGGCGGGTCATCTCCAGGCCAGAGCAGCTCAATTGTAAATGCATAAGAAAGCAGTGTCTCCCCCGAGCCCCTCCTCATCCTTCAGTTCATAATGAGGTTGATTTGAGTGACATTTAACCCTTGAATAATGGCCCTCCGAGTCAGCAGGACTCTATAGCGGTGCTCTGCAGAGGCAGTTCAGCCTGAAGGATTAATTCTGCTCCGATTTTTCCTAAATCTCCCCCCCACCCCCTTCTGCTCTCCTATTTTGTTACAGGTGTGCTTCACAGCGTACGGCTAGATGTAAAAGACTCTTGATCGTCTGTATTTATAGACCCTTTTCCTCCTCCTGTTGGTTTCAAACACAAAGAAAAATGGTATCTCTCAATCGTGCTTGGTATGAACAGCAGGTAAAGCTGCAGCAGACTCCTCTCCAGCCTCTGATGGAAAATTATTACAGATGAAATGATTCTGTAATGGAAATGGTAATAGGAAAGTTTCATTCTAAAGGATGTTTGTGCTAACATGAGAGGCTATAATATGTGATGGATTTGGATGCAGGAATAAGTGTGATCTCAAACTGAATTTTACTTCATCATTTCTAGAGGTGGCACTGGGGGGCTGGAGGAGGGCTAATGGACAGTGCTTTCAAACATTGCTGGGTGAAAGGACTTGAAATGTGAGATCATTGATGTCTCATTGTCCCAGGCTAAGTGGCATAGCAAGCTGTTGCTTCAGCATTTCTTTCTTAAGTACATGGATGCTAATTCTTAGGCTGATATAGCTCATCAGTCCTGGTGAGTATTTGTGTCTCAGGGAAGGTGTGTGGTGAAATTATAACTAACCCTTTGCAGCTGATAGCTGCATGATAAGCTTTTGCAGCTTTCACTTCTTGTGAGGAAACAGCATTTGCCTCTTCAACCTTACCTTGGCACAAAATATAGGCTGGACCCTTTTCCTGCCTGATTGCCAGAGAAGAGTTTGTTGCCATCACAGGCAACTCCAAGCAGGCTGCAGGCAAGACAAGGCTGCAGACTGGCTGCAGTGTCAGGTAACTCTTGTTTTCCAACAGCATTGTGATACCTGCATGCTCCTTTGGATCACACCCTTTCTGGTCCCTCTCAGCCCTGTCTCAGGACTCTGTCAGCTGAGGACGATCTGGGATGATCTTCCTTCTTCAGAATATGAGCAGACTCTAAAGCTTTGGAAGAAAACAGTTGGATTAAAAGGCATCATAGCAGTGTTTGACAGGACCTGGAAGGAAAGTGAAAGGTTCACTCTTGAGCAGAGAAAGCAGGGAGAGAAGTACTGGAAAAGAAAGAACTGAATAAAATAGAGATTGGTTGCATCCATGTCCACAGAAGACACTCTTATACCATGTGAGTTGAAGAAGTTTTAGAACAATTCAAAAGAAAAAGCTCTCATACTATGCAAGCCTTTCTTAGGGGAGCACTTCCATTACACAGTCATCTGGAAGGCCCAAGCATAGATTTTTCACTCCCTAGTCTGTCACCCCTTCACACAAACAATCCTTCAGAAACTTATTTATTATTTAATTAAATTTAATTCTTAAAATTCTTAAATTCTTATTTAATTAAGAATTATAGAACGATGACCAAAAACCACTAGTGAGTTTTTTCCCCAGTCTGGAAAAAGAAGATGGGCTGCCATGGTAATATTTTCTTCCCATTCTCCCACAATGTCTGCAAACCTGGAGCCACAGTTCTGAGAGCAGACAGAGAATCAAATACAGACCATAGTCCAAACAGCTATCAGCTCTGGGGCAGGTGAGGAACATACCAAACTTCTTCTGCATTACATACATCAGCATTTCTCACTTGGGAGAAAGGGAGACAGGGTTGTGGAGGGAAGAGAGAAGAGGACAAGGAAAGGGATGGATATGCTGCTTGTTTTGTTTATTTGTCTTATTGTTAGAAGAATTAGTCTGCTCTCCCAGGTTCCAGGAATCCATTCTTCCTTTTAAGCTAAAGAAAGAAGTGGGCAGCTTCCATCAAAAACTGGAGAAGAGGGAATGTTTTGACAGTGTGTTCCAACAGTCAGAAGCTGTGGACTCGGCTGATGGAAGCAAGAAAAAAAATCTTCAGGTGAAAACCTTGTGCAGAGCAGGGCAGCAGAGTTCACACGACTGTGGGCATTGATGCAGCCTGAGCAGATGACTGTAACTGCTGTGGCAGATCTGGTCTGGAGTCCATCTCTCAGGCAGGATCAAGGCTTGTAGGTCTTAATAAAGTCAAATCAACACACAGCAATAAAATAATAAGTCTGGGCAGCTGACAGATGCTAATGAGCATGCTTATTTAAACCACCAGCAGAATCCAGTTGAAAACTAAGCAGATACATAAAACTCTTGACTGAATTCTTTTTATTTGGAGAGAGATAATTAGGGCCCATAGGACATTTTCAAGGAAGATATTTGGGATGCAGTATTAAGAGCCCATTTCTGATCATGATTAACCTTACTTACTGCAAAAGAAAGTATTCCTGTTTTTAATCACAGAATGGTTTGAGTTCCATGTATTTACAGGTTCAGATGATACAGGCAGGCAATGGAAAAAACAAATAGGCAGAAGAGGATGGTGTGATGAAGAGCTGTGCCAAAAGCACTACAGCTGATTAGTCCAAGGAGACTTAACTACGTTCTCAGCTTTTACAGTGGAAAGACCTAGGCAGTAGACAGACATATGCAGATCTTTTGGGAGCTCTGAGTAGATACACATATAATGGTTATTTTAAACGTCACCTTCACAGTAAATGAGACTATTTGCTCTTGTGCCTTGCTTATGCTTAGTATAAGAAAGCATTTACATTATTGACTCCAAAATCATATTTATGTCATGAAACAGTGGGCCCTTCACTGAGTGCAAGTCCATCAGGGTGACTGCAGCCAGCAGAAAACAAGATTTACACACTGGCAAAAATGGAAACGATCCCTCTTCCCCTATTCCTCCCCCCAAGTATTTGCACTTGCAAACTACTGGCCTTCAGCTGCAACACGGAAATAACTCAGATGGTAATAATTCTAAGGAAAACATTTGCTTTTTGTAAAAAAGCTTCATCACTGGGAAAGCTCTGACGTGATTTTTGCAAGGCTTTCCTTTCCCCTGTGACATATTGACAGAAATTTGAAAAGAGTGTCTCCTTTCCCAGGAAAGCAGAGCAGAGATCAGTTGCAAGGGCTTGGTGGCCCTGGTGAATGTGATTCGTATCCTCAGGTTTTTGGTAAAGGAAAGGCAGGGAAGATCCTCAGGACATAAAAGGATTTTGATCTTTCTTGTCCTGTGTTTCACTGTTTTTACTTCTGTACTGTTCAAAGTGACTATGTCAGTAAAAATTAGACACTTCTGCTAGTGAGAGAACAACCTGCTTTGGGGTAACCTTTATTCCTTTTTTTTTTTGTACCACTTCTTTTATTTCTTTGTTCTGCTATAGTGCCAGAGAAATCTAGAATGCCCTATACACTAATACCACTGGCTTTTCTTTTTCTTTTTGGCAATCACTAAGAAGAATAACACTTCATGTGGGAGACAGCTGTTCAGATATGCTTCAAGTGAAGCTAAGTTGATACATATACATTATTCCCCACTTTTTTCTTTTTTCGTGTCTGCATTTTATTTCAGATCCTTAAAAAAACATGATGAAAATGTAACACATGTAATAAAATTATATAAATTTTGTATTAAATGTTATTAAAATGTTACAAAAGTATTGAAAAGGTTCTTAAGATGGCCTCTCAAGTAAAGGATTTCTCTCTCCTTTTGTCAATCTGCATTCACCTATTTACTGTTTCCTATTCACTAATAGGAAAGCACCTCAGACTATTAATCTGAACTTCAAAAAATGTGGATTACTTTCACGGGACACCTTTCTGGACTTGGACAACCACATGGGGCTCCAGAATGGGAAGGATGTGAAAATTAGTGTTTCTACACACAGACAGGTTCATCCCTGAATATTTCACCTGCTTTCCTATATTATCACATGCATAGCAGGGAAAGATAATAATAAAATGATATTTTTAAATGGTAGGAAGAAAATCAGGAAAAGCAGGTCAAGAACAAATCAATAAAATCAATAAAATGAAACTGTGCCCAGCTTAAGATCAAGAAAGACAAACCCCATCTTTTTAAATGGGCAGAAAAATAAAGGAAAAAAGGAATATAAATTTCTACAGTAATAAAAGCTACTGATTAAGATATCCAAGCCACCTTAAGTCACTTTATTTGAACAACCTGAGAAAAACAAAAGTCAGTGTCTCTTATCAATATAACATAGCAGTGGTTTCTTATCACTAACTTTAAAAACTCTGTTGGCTTACACTAGGTTTGATTCGGATGAATTTGGCCCAATAAATCTTACTAACACTTCTTCCTTGAATTCATGGCCTAACATCTGTCTTGAGTTCCTTTTAAGTTTAACCTTAAGTCAGAATTTCCTGAGTTTTAATAGTTGTTTCTTGATAACTGCAGCACGCTTGTAACAAATTTAACCTTTCAGTTACAGATCTTCACTCCACAACACATTTTTACTGCATAGAAAAGTTATCTTCAATGATTTAGAAGGGATTTTCAAACTTAAGCTCATATTTTTCCCCTTCCACAACTGTCTGAACATAGCCAGTGATTCAATTTGGCTTAAAAAAAAAAATACAAAACTATAAAAATGGCAATATATTAAAAAAAAAATCTTAATCTTTTTTAGGCTTTTCTCTCTAGCATTGCATCAACAAAGTTGTTGATGAGGTGTTGGCCTGTGACTAACTTGGTGTGGCCTTCATGGAATATTAATGACTTTGTGGGTCTCAAGCCAAAGAAACCCTTTAAACTGCCACATAATATCAAGCGTTGTATCAATATCACATTCTAGATGGCACAAACACATACCCAAGTCTCAGGCTGATGGACAAACACATGTGTCTGAGCCCCATCAACTGTTTTGGCCACAAGGCAAAGGATGAAGCTGGGTAATTCTCAAGCTATAAGCATGACTGCTGAATACTTAGAAATAGTTGAGCCACATTTTGGCTGCACTATTCCACAAGCACTTAGCCTGAGGCATGGAAAATGTCAGCCACTGTGAATAAAGTTTATTAGTGTTTTGAGTAACTGGAAACTCTCCCACAAAGCCAGGAGTTAAGCAATGCTGAATAATAGGTGGCACTATGCAATCCAATGGTCCTGCTTGTTCCTGTTTTGGAATGTCTGAAGCAGACATGCTCATTTATAGTTTGTAGACTCTGTCCTTTTTCCCAGTCCTTGGGGTCAATCCCACGTAAGTGTGTGTACTTGTGTAGCTTGGCATACATCATCTCCATCTTAGAGGCAAATTCTGATCACTTGTTCCACTTTTCTCTGCTAAAGGCATGTAAAAGCCACAATGCACATCTTCTCTCTGTTTTTTCCAGGTTTATCAACAGGTGATGAGGAAATCTGTGAGTCATCACTACACTAGACAGAGAAATGCTGCTAGAAGCAGTGGTCCTCCTAGCTGCTGGCACTGTCAATCAGACTTTATGTTGGCCCTGTGTCTGTGTCCTGTAATTAACCTCTGGTGTCCTCACAGCTTTTCACAAGTGCTGTTCCTCACCGAACTCCCATGGGGGTCCTTCCTCCTCTTATGTTACCTGGCCAAGGCTGGAAAC
The DNA here is from genome assembly GCA_013397915.1 of Daphoenositta chrysoptera. NCBI lineage: Eukaryota > Metazoa > Chordata > Aves > Passeriformes > Daphoenositta > Daphoenositta chrysoptera. The sequence continues at coordinate 638,708 of VZRO01002961.1, forward strand.
TGAAACTGCTGCTGTGAGTGACAGAAAACTGATGCTGATGATCTCGATTTACTGATCACACAGTTGATTTTATTCCTTCTGTTGGGATCCCACAGTTACTTTGGGATCTGTTGATTCCTACTGTTACTGGGTTTATGTCTATTCTCAGTGACCTGCCATTTGTCCTCAATACACCTTAAAATTGTTATATTGTTCTGGTTTCTTGCAAGTTGCCTGATTCTGTTTTCACCAAGGTTTTCTGAAGGTTTCTTAGTCAGAAACTCTGAGGAAACAGTATTTCCACAACAACTTCTGAAGCTCTGAGTGTCAAGGCCAGGGAAGCTCTTCTGGCTGTGCTAAGCTCTGATTGTCTGATTTTGCTGAGCCTGCACAGCTCTGACAGTCAGAAAATTAGGAGATGTGCAAGACCATTACCAGTCTCCAGATTAATTCCATGCTGTCTTTATGCCTGAAACACCAGGGATACTGAACAGCAGGGTCAAGAAACATTTACAAAGTCTTATGTGCCCAGGTAGATTGGTGCCCCGATAGCTGAGCCTCTGTGGTCTAAACGTAGAGCCATGGACACTGCTGTGAGATGTCTCTCTTGTTTGGGACTGTGTTGTCCTATACCATGTCTGGCTGCCACCCTACACAACTGGGTTTTTTTGTTCCATGTTTTCTGCTGGCCCATCTACTGAGAAGCCAGGGGAGAAGTTCAAGTAGGTGCAATAGGGAAAGTGGAGTCAGGATTAGCAGAGACAGCAAAGAAACCTGAGAAGCAGGGAGAATCTGGGAAGGAAAAAAAAATCCATTTTTAAATATAGATGGTGTAGGCAGACTGGGGAAATGTCCAATTGTAAATTTAAAAACTACACAAAGTATTGAAGGAGAAGAGTCATACGATTTGATAACAACACTGGAGGGCTCAAAAAGGTACAAGGTCCTCCTGGTCTTGTTTAGAGAGGTATGGAATATGTAAATCTATCACTAACAGAAAAAAAGATGGTAGCCACATTTTGCTGAGATCACCACGCTGTTTTGATTGCAACACAGGAAAACCAGAGTGTCTTTGTGCCCAGCAGAATTTTCAGAATAGATGCTAGACAGCAAGTTGCTGGAACCAAGCTTTTCTGTCTCAATCCCAATTTACTTCAGGTTTGCCATTTCCTAAAACCAATAATGAGTTTATAGAGATCCACTGTTCTTTCTAATCACAATAATTCCTATTATGTTCCCCTCACTACTCCTATCTGAAGCAGTGTCCTTCTCTTGTTCTTCTCCAGGAAAGAATACTACTTTTAGAGTACTCTCTGATAATCCAAAAAATTGTGCTTTAGTTGACAAAGACCATAATACAGCACAATTCCAGGGATTCATGAGGTAATACTCACTGCATACCTCTAACTTTCACAAGAAATGGTGAAACATTTCAGCTACACAATGCTTTGGCAGGATGGTTTCTTTGTTATTCACTCAATAGATTTATTTAAGGGGTTCATCATGACAAACCCCAGAAAATTTTAACTACTCTTATTCTAAATAGGAAAAGAAATTGAGGAGTATCCTAAGCTTTAATAGCCTGCAGCACGATAAGATTTAGATTTTGACTCAGAGAGGACAATTATATCTGTGATTTCTTATCAAAATCACAAAATTGCCCAGATTTTTGAACTTTGCCCAAGGCTTGGTAGAACTTGTTGTTCAGAGTCACAAACTTCTGCCATGTATGCATGGCGTTCCTCTTAAGGAGCTTCCTGTATCTTCTACTATAAAAATGGTGGGATCCTCCACGTTATGGCTGAACTGTTCATGGAAGGGCGTAGGGGGGAGTAAGGGCAAAAGAGAGACTATTAAGGGATTAAGTTGTTGAAAAGGAATTGGGTCATGAGGCATACGAACTACAATTCCCATGAGACATTGGAAAAGCGTCTCCACAATAAAATTAATAGTTTTCATCTGAAAATTTCTTCTTTTTTTCTTTTGCATTTTTGTATTTTCTCAGGGGGAAGGAGGAAATCATTTTCTGACAGGCACTAATTGTTTCCCATTTGATTTTGGCTTGCGAGCAGATCTGAGTTAAAAGGGCTAAATGCAGACATTCTGCTATTACAGTGTTATGCTCATTCAACAGTCAGTCTTGTTTTACTTGCAGCAATATGAGTTATACCATATGTGTTTGAAACTGGTAACCAAACAGAGCAGTCTTTCAAGCAACCCTAAGCTAAATTATAAATCTTTTTTGCATCTTTTAAATAAAAAGTAATTCTACAGGCACAAAATGAATCAGTGAAGTAGTTGTTGCTTGGGTTTAACAATAGCAGTCTGCCTGAGAAAACCAGTCACCCTAGTAAAAAAAAACTAATGAAATTATCCAGTCTGACTATGTTTTAGTATTCTACAGGATTTTAAATTTCATTTACATGTAATGTAACAGGACCATGTAAAATAATTTAAATTAATTGTTTGCATTTTTATATATAACTACAATCTAATTATTATATTACAGATATTGTTATTCTATTATTTGGTTTATATAGTATGTACAAACCTTAGCTGTTGAACAGGACTTCATTGCTACAGTACTCTTGATTGCATTTTTTAATCCTGAATTTCTATATTTCTTGACAAAGTCTCACCATAAAAGCAAAATAAATTCTAAAAGAAAATTATCTGGTGTGAGATCTTATATATAAGTAATGACTTGTTCATGTCCAAATCTGCACTGAACTCTCAGAATTGTAAATATCACTTGATCTTCTGTCCTCGCAAAATCATTGGTGCAGAACTAGGGCTAAGTTTCTACCTTTGCATTATGAGCCCACAACCAGAATCACAAAACTTGGTTTCACGATATACTCAGGAGAGATTTGTACCTGCAGAGATCTCTAGAAGTTCAAAGGTTGGTTGAAAGATCCATCAACTTGATGCTCTTGTGCGAGTGGTAATGAAATGTTATCACCAAATGGGAAACAGGTAGAGAATTGACATGGCTAGCTTGAGGCGACTTGGATGGAAAAGCAGAGCAGAATTTAGCACTTCCCAGCTCCACGTACACTCATTTCTCCTAACCCTGCTGCCTTGCACTTTTGCCATGTTAGTTTAGCGTTGTTGCAAAGGCAGCTGTAAACGTATAAACCAAACCAAAAAGTTCTCTATAGATTTAGTCAGTTATCCTTTCTAAATGATGCAAAACAATTTGGCATACCTACACATTTACAATACAATTCTAAAATCAGGATCCTTTACTTAAAAGCAATATTTCAATTCCATCTGTGATTAATAATATGTGAGAACAAACAGGCTGGATACAAAACTTTTTGCCCTTATCAATGCTATAAATCTGCAGCAGGTCACAAACCCAAAAGGCCTCTTATTTGCTGGAGCTGGTTCTGATACAACCCATGGTGGAGGAGAACTCAGAAGAACAGCTGATCTCATGAGATTTTCAACAGTTGGAGCCAACATTTTCAGAAAACAGTTGGCAACGTTTCAGTGCCTTGGAACCTGAATTTTGGTTTAGCCTTAAATTCAGCACAAGCCCAGCACAGTTCCAACACTTCTGGAAGGTGTGGACACGCATCTAAGTTTTTCACACACACACACACTTCTATCTTGTGTGTGTGTGCATGTGTGCGTGCGTGTGTGCGTATGTATATATATACATATATATATATACATATATGTATATCTTGGAAGTGATAGATGGGGATATCTTTTTCCTTGGAGGAAGGACTGTTTGTGCCCTCTCTCATTTAATTCAGGATACACCACTGGACTCTTCGAAATGCATCACCACCCACATCCCACCATATTTAATATTACAGGTTCCAGTGGTACCAAAGGGAGTGCAAGTCTTGCCTTCAATCTCAGAATGCAGAGCATATAGCTGTGCCACTACCTCAGCTCCATCTGCCTTTTATTATCATTAATATTCAGAAAAAAATTGGATTTTGAGAGCGAAGTTAAAAATCTTTGATGGGTCAAGGCTGTTCTCCTAGAGTGGTCCTGACATCTCTCTTCCCCTTTTCACCCTGCCCAGCAGAATCTTCTCCAAGACTCCTTGTTGGCCTTCAATAAGGACAGTATGTGTTGTGTAGCAGCTGCAAAAGGCCTCACAAATGCTGGCTGACAAGAAGTGACAGCTCTGTATATCTCTCACTGGCACTGACAGCTGACAGATGGATACCACTCACACACAGAAAAAAAGCCCCCAGGATGATTCGCCAACATTACTCTCTGTTCATAGGGGCCACATTTGATTGAGTGCTGCTCAGAATAATAAACCCTTGTCGATCCGTTGCAGAGCCAGTTTGCTCACAGTGTCCTGATTTTTTTCCCCCTGAAACACATACCAACAGACACACAGAAGTCTTGCTTTGTTTTTCTCCCCTTAGCTTTGTTTGAGAAGAAAATCTACCTAGCCCTATGCAGCTGCTTGTTAGAGCAAGGGAGCAATGAGTACATAACTTAGCAATACTGTGTTAGGGCTTTGCTGCCTGATAATCCTTCATCTCTCCAGTCTGTTCATTATTATCCTTCACACTGTTTTTCTTCCTTTCCACTAATCAGCCCATCATTGAAAATTCTGCTGGTTGGGTTAGTCAAAAGACAGCACCGTGAAACTGTTTGTGGGGAGGACAATGATGCATGTTGATGCAGGAAAAAAAAAAGAAAGACAGAAGAGAGAAAGTGATAAACAAAAGGAGACATCCTTCCATATGGGCAGATAGATCTGAATGGGAAAAAATGGGAAGGAGAAACACAGGGTTTCTACATCCATGATGAGCTGATGAGTTCAGTAATTTCTCTGGCTTTTTGTTCCTTTTCTTTGTTCAAACTGTTTAATTACTAGACTCTGTAGGTGGACAGCTTTTGCCAAAGTTGATCTGAAGTATGAAAGCTATGTCATTGTCCCCCTTAGAGAGACTTGAAATAAGTAACATGAAGGAGTTTCACCTTATTGCAATCTAAGATACACCAGTATAAAATCTGAAGGCTGGAAGGGGTTCAAGAAGTCAACCATGACTGAGATGAATGAGAAGAGAAATCTTAACTCTCATGATTAGTGATGGTTATGTCACGTTAAACATTGTCTCTAAAACAATTCCTGCTTATTTTTTTTGCAAAGATCTTTCAGTCTCCTTAGTCTCCACTACTGGGTTGGGCAGTGAAGATTTTGTGGAGAAGGCTGTTTGTCCCCAGTACTTGTGAAGGCCCAAGGGAAGAGTGAGGCTGCTGGGGTCAAAACCCTGGTGCTATTTGCTTTACATTGTGACCTCTCATGTCCCTTGGCCCCCAGGACCTGGACTCAACAGTGAAGCATGGTCTTGTGGATATCAGATGGACACGATAAATGCTAGGACCCAACCTATATCAGGTGAAAGTGAACTCATGCAGACAGAGATAATACTACCTTCTGAATGAAGCTCATTGTTTTGCTCTTAAAAATATATCCAAACTTTATTTTGGCTGATGACACAGAACACTGCAGAAAAGAGGGCTTGGTTCAACTTTCCTTGTGTTATAATAGCCCTCTTTCATATCTTTCTGAAATGTACAACTGAAGAAACATTATATGCTAATACTTTAGCTAACAATAGCTATTCTACACAGATATGTCTGATATCCACATAAGTTCCCAAAGTGGGGGGTGGCAGGCTGTCTCTAGCTTCAGCAGGGTTTGAAGATTTGCATGACACAATAGGTGCATGCAGCAGGAAAAAACAGAGGTGAAGTGTACAAGGAATTAAAAAATAGAAAAACAACTTTTTCTGACGGTATCCTATAGGCCAAAGGATTGCTTGTAGATAATCACGGATTAATTGTGAATGTAAAGAAAGAGACACTTTTTTTTATCAAAGCTGTTGCCTCAGGGCAAACTCCAGTGCCATGAAAGCCGAAATGTTTTCTTTTATCACAGTTCCTTTTCTGGCACCTGAAATTATTTCTTTCATGTCTGATAGTGAGGAACGAGGCAGCATAGCTCCCCAGAGATGAGCGATTGTTACCATGGTCTCATAGCATATTGGCAGCCGATGTGGCATCCATGTACACCTGTCACTCAAACGGAGCAAAATGCAGATGTGGCACAGAAACCTGAGCTCACTCACTCGGAAGCCTCCCCCGCTCACCGTGCACGCACACCCCAAAACGCACTCGTCTTCCTGAGCCCCCCTCCTCCCCAGGACGTGGCTGCTTTTCAGCCTACACATATGTGAGTGCACTCAGACGTTATCTGGCCTGTTTAATGCAATGAACCTGCATTAGCATTTCTGCAGGGCAAACACAAATAAACAGAAATGTGCTGAAAAAAAAATGTTTCAAACAAATTTCTTTGCAAGTCAGGCAGAGAGAGAAAGAGGGAGTATAGCACACAAATGAGCCAATTTCCTTCATATGGAAGTGAACTAAGACCTTTTTAATGAAGACTCCAAGGCTGGGGAGGGGTTGCTGGATAGATGTTTATTTACCTTTTGATTTTCTTCGGGCTTTGGGCCACTCACATCACTGTTGCTAAACAAGGCGAGGTGTTGAAAGTGTCAAAAGGCAAGGAGATAAAATTTTATGTTAATCATAGGACTTGAGAGTAATTTCAACCCCAGTAAAAGGCCCAGCATACAGGCAAACGAAAGAGACAGGCAAAGCAATTTTTTCAGGAGATGTTGTATCTGGTATGGATGTGGGAAGTGACATTGGCTAGGGATAGGAAAAAACTCTTGGAAGAGGAAGAAAACAGCACATATGTATGGCTCTAAGGTTAACAAACATGTTGAGGTGAACTGGATTTGTCCATGTGAATGATCTGACATTTTTGGTCAGTGAGTCAGAAAGTATAATGCAAAATGTAATGTGAACCCTCTCTCTTTCTCTCTCTCTCTCTTTCTTTTTCAAACAAATTGCCAAATTAGCTCCTGGGCTAAAGTAAATAGTGCACTGCCATTTTTTTTAAAGGGGAATATGACAAGGAACCCAAATGCGTTCATCTCAAATTTGTAAATCCATTGCTTTATTGAACCATTTGTCCATTCTTATAAGCTGATTTATAATAACTGTAATGTGATTCATCATGTCATCTTGTAAATAAATGTGACACTTCATTAAACACAGTAATCAAATTTAAGCAGTCCCACTTTCATGCTAACAACTGAGACCTTTATGATTCTATTGCTCTGAAGATACTCCTACTCTAATGAAAGTAGCATCAAGCAAAGAATAAAATGTAGCAGAGGTAGATATTCAAGAGGAGTGATGAAGAAATAAATACACTTTTAGTAAGTAGCCAGTAATGAAATTAGTAATGGCCTGAAATTTACTGTAACAATGGTTTTACAAGATACTCCTGTTGGGATGTTTTATTGTCAGGAAGGAATGGACAGTTTCAACATCTTGGAAAATCTGTTGTAGGATTAACAAAATCCTTTTAGAGCCTGAATTTCAGAAAGAATTTTTTCATGCTATTTTTGTGTTTGCCATCTGGAATGACACTGCAAGCTGGCAAACACAAGAATAATGTGAGATATTTCTATCACATAGAGTTAGCTATGGATTCATCAGGGAATGTAAGCATCTGAACATCAGTCAGATACCCAGAATTATCCCAGCTTTGACCTGCTTTGAGGAATCAAGCAGACTCTCTATTAAAATTGATCTCTGCTTTCTTTCAGGAAATGGTCACCTCCATCTCCCGAGGGATGGCTTTCGAATCAAGGAAAATTCAAGTAAGTACACTTGGGGAAGTAAGCACAAAATACAGCTTTTCTGTCTTGGTTGGGAGTGATTCAACATGTTAACAACAGTAGTTCTCTGTTAGCCAGATTTTCAGGTGAAGTAGATCACTGTGAATTACCTTGGTTGAGGATTTGGCCTACAGTCCTTAATTATGTCCTCTATTGATCAGCTGTAAGGAAAAAGCTTATTTCCATGGCCCTCCTCTCACACTGATACTATTCTGGAAATGAGCATGTAATTCAAGATCAGAACATTTAGGCTTTCAAGTCAGAAATTTGGGATGGAAAAGCAAGGAATGTAGCTGGGTTATTTTAATCAGCATTTTTAGGATTTTGGTACACTACAAGGCAGAATCTCTGCTTCCTATTCACATGACTCTGTTTTAACCCCAGTTAGGTGGAAGCAATCATGACACTGAGAAGCTGAGACACATTTCAGTTGTAGCCTGGAATATCAAATGCATGAATGTATGCTTGTATATAGCTTTGCTGCTAAAATCTGATTTAGTTTTCCAAACAAAATTGGAGTCTTCTAAAATTGAAGACAGCTAAAGATAGCACTTTAAGCAGACTGAAACAGAGCAATGGGAACTGCATGAAAGACAGTCCTCAGAAACAGGAGAAGTGTTGAAAGGTAGTGAAGGCTGCGCTCCAAAATGGAAGAGCCCTAAGTATACAGGCACGATAGAAGGTGCCAAGGAAATTCAACTCCACTAGAAACTAGGGAAGATCTATCACTGTCTGTTACAGGGTGCCCAGCACTTTCAAAGATCCGTATGTTAAACATCCAACTTCATATTTCTAGTGAGAGAATGGAGGAGGCTTCTGCATTGAAAGTGAGAGTCTGACAAGCAGAGTGGGCCAAAAAAGATGAGAGTGTCTGCAACCGGAAAAACAAAATATGGTCAAAATTATGAAACAACAAAGTAAAAGAAAGGAAAAGAAAAAAGATTGTTTCAAGTCTGTTCAACACAGAAAATTTTGCTAGAACAGGAAAACAAAGAAATTTTACTTGAAAAATTTAATCTAAAAGAAATGAAATCACCGTCTCTGGAGACATAAAACTATCCCTGAACTCCACCAAAGTTAATAGTTCAGGAATAAAGAATGGATGGAGTGGATCTTGGAGCTCACCTGTTGTAACACAAGCATCCTCAAAAAGAACAAAAGACGTCCTGGGATGGGGTGATAAACAGTATTTGCTAAATAGCCAATAGCTCGGAAGCACTCTTAAGGAAACGTGTGAAGAGCCAAACTCAAGGAAAAGATTAGGGATGACTTAATTTTATTTAAGTCATTAAAGAGTCAAATCTTCAGAAAGGATTTGGTAATATTTGGATTGAATCTGAGAATTGTTCTCACTTGCATTGTAGCACTTTGACATACCTCATTGAGAAGAATAGACATATGTTCCTAAACAATTTCAGTTGTAGTGTTTCTAGGAGTTCTTTGGAGCAATGATCTTGTAATTGTCTTCCTTATTGAAAAATTGATTTAAAGATGTCTTTTATCAGCAGAAAAATCAAGCCCAAATATTTGAAGCCTAATCCATAATCTTGCCTAGCTCAGGTGTGCCTGCCACTTGCTAGTGCTACTCACTATCCTGTGAAGTATTCCTGCTGCATCAGACAGTTCTGGCTGCCAAGAACAGGTGAATGCTGATGAAAAAACATGAAGTATCCAGTGTGAAAGCCTTAGCTTGTGTTCATGTTGTGTTCAAGCAGTAGCTGGATTCTGCATTATCAGGATTTACTGTTATGTTCATGTGTTTTGAAGGAGCAAAATTACCAGATGCATATGGGTACATCTATAGCAAACTGAGCAATTTCCAGAATGAAATCCTATAATTCAGAGGTCCAGGTACCTAGAGGATCCGTAGAATTGAGATGGACATGCAGATTTCCTCCTATAGTAAGCTGAGAGGACGAAGACCTCAGAATGGTCCACAATAGCAGGATGTACAGGAAAGATAAGCAACGTAGGAAGAAAATTAGGAAATACAAAGAACCCAGTAAGGCATGGACTGCTGGGAAGTGTTTCCTCCTCAGCCTGTATGTGTATACCAACCACATGAAGCTAAAAAAGGGAAAGTACCACATTCTTCTCCTGGAATGTGTCAATCCTTGATGGACAGGCGGGGGAATGAGATGCTGGAAAGCAGTGCTGCAGAAAGGGACCTGGCTGATGGCAAGTTGAATCTGAGTCACAGTGCCCTGGCAGCCAGGAGGGCCAAGCGTGTCCTGGGGGCATCAGGGACAGCATCACCAGCCAGGCAAGGGAGGGGATTGTCCTGCTCTGCTCTGCACTGGGGCGGCCTCACCTCCAGTGCTGGGGACAGGTTTGGGTACCACAATGTAAAAAGGATATGAAACTATTGGAGAGCGTCCAAAGGAGGGCAATGAAGATGGTGAAGGGCCTTGAGGGGAAGCTGTATGAGGAGAGGGTGAGGTCATTTGGTCAGTTCAGCCTGGAGGAGACTGAGGGGAGGCCTCATTGCAGTCTAAAACTTCCTTCTGAGGGGAAGAGGAGAGGCAGATACTGATCTCTTCTCTGTGGTAACCAGTGACAGGACCTGAGGGAATGGCCTGGACTTGTGTCAGAAGGAGGTTAGGCTGGATATTAGAAAAAGGTTCTTCACCCAGAGGGTGGTTGGGCACTGGAACAGGCTCCCCAGGGTCACAGCACCAGCCTGCCAGAGTTCAAGAAGTGTTTGGACAATGCTTTCAGGCATGTGATGTGACTCTTGGGGCTGTCCTATGCAGGGCCTGGAGCTGGACTTGATCCTTGTGGGTCCCTTTCAACTCAGCCTATTCTGCGAAATTCTGTGAAATACACTTTTTCAGCAGTACAACATTTTACTTAATGTACTGTGCCTAGTAGTTGGCACACTTGGACCAGACATAACCTCAAATTTAATTTCTTCAGCCTGAGGGTCTTCATAGAATCACAGAATTGTTGGGTGGGAAGGGACCTCTGATCTTATCTAGTATAACCCCTTCATTCAAGCATGGACCTCAAGCACCATGTTCAGTAGAGCTTTGAAAATCTTCAAGAATGGATACCCCACTACCTCTTCAGGCAAACTCTTCCAAAGTTTTACCATCCTTGCAGTACAAAAGTGTTTTCTTGCATTCACATTGAATTTCCAATATTTAAATTTGTGCCCATTGCTTTTTGTCCTGTCACTGGGCACCATCAGTAACAGTCTGGCTCCCTCTTTTTCATTGCTTTCTATTGGGTATCCATGTTTCACTTGAGCTAGGAATCCCATAGTTAGACAAAGAATTCCAGTGTGTCTCTCCAGTGTTGAGTAGAGGGAGAGGTTCACCATTTTTGACCTGCTGGCAGCACTCCTTGTACTGCATCACAGGATGCTATTGGCCTTCTTTGCTGCAAGGGTGCATTGCTGGCTCATGGTCAATTTGTTGTCCACTGGGATCATCAGTCATCTTATTATGGTGGATATCAAATTACACGGTCTGGGCACGACAGCAGTAAGCCTCTTCTGGCAGTGTGGGGTGACAGGGCTGGAGTAGCAGATTTTATGCTGTGAGGACATTTATCCATTGTATGATCAAGGAGCATACATGGTTTTTACCAGGACAGTAACACAGCTGAAGACACTCTTAGCTGCACCCGTCAGATATGGCATTGTTACTGTCATCATGGACAAGAATGTACATACACGCCTTTCTTGTTAAACAGAGTAGAATGACATCAAAGATTTTTTGGGATGCAGTTAATGTTGTTGAATGGAGTTTAGCTGTGTCCAGCAAAGTGTCACAAGTAGCCTAGGTGCTAAAGTGTGTTTATTTTTGCTTTTGCATTAAATGTTGCTGGATTTGATCTAAAAGCTCCTCAGCTACTCAACTTATTGGAAATTTTAATTGTGAAGTGACCAAAAACATTCTTGACACCTGCCACAGTGGTGGACTTCAGGGTAATCCATGGGAGGCTAATTTTTATGGAGAAGCTGATCTATAACAGGACAGGGCTTCCAGTGCTGCAAGCAATAAGGGCTGAGTGGAAAATGGTTATTAATTTGGGACACATGAGAAGAAAAGTCTGGAAATAGAAAATCCTATGGCTTTGCTCTTTAGTTCTGGAATAAGTGGACAAGTCAAGACAGCCTTAAAAGAGCCAGTATATTTCAGAATAACATCCCAAATGCTAAGGAGTGCATAGTCCCTCTCAATGTACCAATCTAGTTTTGGCAAAAAGGTGGTATTGTTCTTTCTTTGAGAAATTGTTTCTACTTTCATTTTAGAACAGATTTCTAGTCTTCTAAGATGGAGAGACAAGGAAAATGAAACACTTCATATCAATCTGTAAAGTCATCTTTCTATACCCTCTCTACCTGAAGAGGTAAAGTCAATATAACACCTAATGCAAAGCTTCAACAAGGTTTCCATTAGTTTGCAAATCGTTTGTTTTTGTTCAGTCCTTAGCTGGCCTCTCCAGTAGTGCCAGCCAAATTCAGCAGATAGCAAATCAGTGCAGCGTGTTGAATGCCCATTAGAAAAACAAAAATCCCCATCTGACCCTCTACAAAGGAACTTTGAAAAAAAAAAAAGGTATTAAAACATCCAATCTACTTTTTAATTCTTTGTCTTTGATTTATCCCTATGTAATCTAGAGGTCAAATCTATCATTCCTGCTCTCATAGCAAGCTAGCTAAGTCCACCAGTTTGGGTATTACAGCAAGGAAGCTTGGTATCCCTGCTTGTCCAGGAAAAGAGAATGAGTATGAAGAACAGATGTGGTAAAAAAAAAGGATCTAAAAAGTCCACAAATTAATTATGAAAGAATTAGGACACACTTACTTTGTTAGGTTTTCTTTTTTTCTTTTAACCAACTGCTAACTAACTTTTCAACTTCTGCACTCATCTTGATGTTCATTAAACCAGTGACTGGCACTATTCCATATCTGGCTGTCAAAGTGAAAAGAAATATAGTCATAGGCTGACTGAATATGCATGATGCTGTCAAGCATTGTTACTTAGTGGCATTAATATTGCTATCATTTATTGTTTACATATTTAATGACTTTATTGATATTATACACTGTCAGTACTACTAATTATAAGACAATAAACAATTTAGGAACAGTTTATAGGGAAATATGTAATAAGTGATTAGTGACAATATCTGAAATAGTTGCAATTTTTGTGTGTGCATGCCATGGATGATTTTAGATTGATATTATTGTCATATAAATCTGTTTTGATACTCTTAGATATCAGAAAATGACCTATATAGAACCATTTTTGTCTTCAGAGGAGAACTGATCAAAGCTATAATTATGGTGTGATTACCTCGGTTTTACCTCTAGTTAGTGAAGAAGAGAGTAAAGAAAAAAGAAAATGAAAAATCTCTCATAAATCAGATTTTTCAGGTTCTGACAGCTCTAGTTTTTTTTTCTGGCTGCACATTATTTCTTTATCTAGAACTTGAGGAGTTATAGGTTATATTCTATGAGGTGCTGACCATCTTCTGACTAGCCTTGTCTTTTAGGACACGACCTATTTTCCCAAAAGGGAATCTTTGTCCAAAATGTTAATTTTGTATGCTTTAAGTGCCTAAACTCACTTTGATAATAGCTCTGTGCTGCATCTTGGGAAATACTGCATATTTGATGTTAACCACCTGAAATCTGACATAGGAATAATGGCTGTGACCCTCACTCCTGGGTCAGGTCAGAGTCAGTTTTCTCAGTGAGAATCAGGACAATTTGCAAGAAGAGCTTTTGGAAGCATGCCTGAGGTGAGCTGTCTCTCCTTGTCCTCTGTTCTTGTACCCTCCAGGGCAAGAACATCCTCTCTCTAAGCTCATGGCACCCACAGGAGGTACCCAGCAGGGGCAGTCTGGCTGCAGCCTGTGCTGTCCTGTGTCCTGCTCATACTGCCACATTTGCAGCACTCAGTCCTGTATGGGTTACAAAGGTCACAGGAGAACAAGAGAAGCCTTTGTGCTGCTGGCAGGACCCAAGCACCTAGTTTAAAATTTACTCTGAAATGCCAATGGGAACAACAGACCTTAATTCTTCATAGGAACACCCAAAACAGCTTCCCCATCAATGTTCACCACTTTAATCTTCTCAGCTGCAGGTAGTGCTGGCTGGTAAAAACTATGTATTTCTCTGTGAAATTATATGATTAAACACTATTCTTTGTAAAGAAAACTGTAGAAATTTGAAACTTTCACCATAAACACTGCACTTTTTGAGAAATATGCTTCTTCTAGAAAGAGGAGAAACTCTTAACAGCAGCATCCACATTTAAATCATAAAGGAAGAAGGACTGATCCTGTCAGTCCTTCCATAATGCCTTTCATTTCCTACCTGTTGCTGCTTGCACAGATCTGGTTTTTAATGTACTTAAACACGAGTGGTGACCTGTGGGAAACATGCCCAGAGAGCTGCATATTAGGATTTTTTAAGGGTCTCCTTTTTTCCCTTTCCTAACAGCAGGGTGACTAGGACTCATGACTTCATTACGTAGGGAAAAGTCCTATAACTACTGAAATCAGAGTCTATAACACAACCAAGGTATTAAAGTGTCTTCATATGGGGGAGGAGAGGAGAGGAGGGAAGTAATACAGCAGAAGCTTTTTTAAACGAATACAAACACCTTATCAGCACAGAATTCTATCTTCAAGATCAATGATAACAATGAAAAGTAGTAGAGGAAGAAAGAAATAAAGGAGAAAGACAGACTGAATAGAGGACCAGGAAATGAAAGAAAAGAAGGAGAACAGAAGACGAACACGGACATGGTATTGAAACTGAATGGACAAAGTACAAAATGAAATATATAATAAAGGTCTATTTTTATACTGACATGAAAAATTCATCTTGGTGGATTTACAAGCAATTGTGAATTCAAAAGTGTCCACTAATTTCTGACTTTAAGTAACAGAATCAGCATGTGATAAATTATGTTATGCTCATTCATACACATGTAATTGTAAGAAATTTATTTAGTAGAAAAATAAAGAGCTATGTGTGTAGGATTAACAAGGGTACTTCTGCAAAGGCTTTACCCAGAGAAGTTTCTTTTAAAATCTAAAAGAACATTAGAAGGTTAACTGAAAAGAAAAGTTCTTTCTGAACGAAATTTCTTGGAAAACATGGATCTGACCTTCCCTCCTCTCTTTTGAGAATTACATACTTACCATGATTTACTCCATCGACATATGCTCTGAATGGAATTGGTTATATTTGAATGTAAGTGTAATTATATGTAAGTACTATAATTTTATCACCATGATGCTACAGCTATTGATTACAGATAATTGTCTGAAGTCTACAGATATGGTTGTGTAAGGCTGACAGCTAGTATAATGTGTTGGGTGTCATCTCCTTGTGCTCTTGGAGGAAAATGAAATTAGACTTTGAGAACACCACCCCATTTCAATAGATATCTGAAATACAGAGGGTCATTATCTTATTGCATGCTTTCTAGAGTGAGAAAATCTAAACTTGATTCTGGAAAGTGCCTGTAGAACCATAAATGTGAAAACTATTTTAGTTATTGTCTCTCAGTGTCTCAGATCAAATGAATGCAGTTCACAAAAGGTATTTCTGTCTCCAAGGAAGGAAAACCATTCCTTACTTAGCGTCATTATTTCTAAGAGAGATTATAAAGGGCAAATTCTGCTTCTCTTGCTTCTAAATTGTCTTCAGATTTGTTTCACAACTCTGAAACTACAACCTTCTTACATTTAATGTAAAATGTTTATAAGTGAGTTTGTTCCTGCAGGTAGAATTCAGTTAACCAATACCTCAAAAGGTGAATCAAAACATTTTGAAGTTTGCAGTACTGAGTCTTTGTTTATATTTGTTTTGCTGAAGTTTGAAATGCAAAAAATGAAATGTCTAGATCTTCACAGAAATATCCCTCTTTCTGGGCAATTCTAAGCTTCTATTCCCAAACTAGCCAGATTGTCCTCCTGATATGGGAGCTACAGTACATTATTCTGAGAGGATGAAAAATTTTAGAAATGTGCTTTTGCTTTCAAAAGCAGCAGAAAATCCTTCATGTTAACTCTACCGTGAAAATAAAGCAGGACATCTGAGTAAAACAAGTCTATTTCTGTATGATTTTCCCCACTGTTTTGTAATTGTACTCAAAATTGCTGGAAACTGGAGAAACAGGAAAAAAATCTGAGGTAGAAGAGACAGAAATTCGGAGACAAGAACTGAAGTAAGCCTCAGGACAGCTGAGCACAGCTCCTATTGAAATAAAAAGACAACTAAAGCCTTGTCGTATCATCCCACCAGATGCCTCTCTCACTAAACATGAATTCATAGCCAGGCCCATCACAACCCCACAAAAGAAGTTCTAACTCATGAGAGCAGGACAATCAGAGAGTGTCTGGGCTTCAGACATGGCTGGTGTACTGGGGGCCATTGGTGCCTGCATACAGGTGTAATATGTATTTGTTCCTGTAAGGACGTCTGCTATCTATTAATTAAAGGGTTTGTCATTTAATTTCAACCAACATACCTGGTTTCTATTCATTACTCCTAGTAATCTCTTAAAAGAGTGAAATAGCCAGCACTAAAGTATTAGTTATATACTGCTTATGTCTCAAACAGAACCTCTTCATGAGTGTTTCAGCAAGCAGAGCAGCCCTGGTGCCAGGCAATGTTCTTAGAATCATAGAATATACTGAGTTGGAGGGGACCCATCAGGATCATCAAGCCCAACTCCTGTTTCTGTGAAGGACACCCCAAGAACCACACTGTGTAGCAGAAAGCATGGTCCCAATGAGGTCTCCTCTCAGTCTCCTCTTCTCCAGACTGAACAAACCAGGGGACCTCAGCTGCTCTTCATTAGTCTTCCCCTCAGGAACCTGCAAAATCCTCATGGCACTCCTTTCAATACTTTCTAATAGTTTAATATTTTTTTTATCTTGTGGCACCCAAAGCTGCCCCCANATGTCACCCAAACACGCACACTGGGCTGGAGGTGAGGCCGCCCCAGCTCAGAGCAGAGCAGGACAATCCTCTCCCTTGCCTGGCTGGCCATGCTGTGCCTGATGCACCCCAGGACACGCTTGGCCCTCCTGGCTGCCAGGGCACTGCTGACTCAGATTCAACTTGCCATCGACCAGGACCCCCAGGTCCCTTTCCATGTCACTGCTTTCCAGCATCTCATTCCCCAGTCCATACGTACATCCAGGGTTTCCCTGTCCCAGATGCAGAATCCAGCCCTTGGCCTTTCTAAATTTCATATGGTTGGTGGTTGCCCAGCCCTTTAATTTGTCGAGGTCTCTCTGCTCTCAAGGGAGTCGACAGTTCCTCCCAATTTTGTGTCATCGGCAAACTTACTTAATATTGCTTCAGTCACATGCCTGAATCATTAATGAAGATATTGAAGAGCACAGGGCTGGGGATGGAGTCCTGTGGAGCCCCACATGTGACAGATCACCAGTCTGATGTCACCCCATTCACTATAACATTTTGTGCCTCACCTGTGAGCCGGTTGCTCACCCATCACGTGATGCGTTTATCCAACTCTGTGCTGGATATTTTGTCCAGAAGAATACTGTGAGAGACAGTATCAAAAGCTTTGCTGAAGTCCAAAAAACTTGTGTCGACACCTCTCTGTGGAGGATGAGCTCATGACCTGGATGTAGATCCTGAGCTCATTGCTTGTTCCCTCACCACTGGTTTTGCCTCCCTGGGGCTGGAGGAGAGCTGAGCATGCAGGCTGACCCTGGCTAGGTACCTGCTGCCTTGGTGCTGCTGAGAGAGAAAAGTGCTGGAAGATTTTTTAATCTTGATTTTTCAAATTAAGATAAATTATTTGTCCTCACATTTGTTATGGAGAAAATGATTGGTGTTGCTTACGTGGCTGCGTTGGTGTGATCTTCAAGCTGTGCATAGCCTGAGCTCCCAAGGTGGCCATCACCTGTGCCTTTACAATGAAGGAAGTTTCCAGGTTCTGGGCTGGCCTTGTTCAGGCCCTTTGAGTGCTAGTGCAAGCAAGTAATAATGATAGCATGATGATGTGTGTCTTTCAAAGCACGACATGACCACTGCAGGTGGTGACAGTCCTAAAAACTGGAAAGTGCAGCTCACCAACACACTTTAAAAGCTCACCAACTTTTTAATGAGACTAGGAAATAGTAGAGCAGAAGTCCATTCCCTGGACGATGATAGCGACACGAGTAGGAAATGTACAAACCTAACCCTCTCTCTTTGCAGCCTGCAGCCTGGAGTCCTTCAGGACTCACAACTATGCAGGGAAGAAGCCAGGAACGCCTCCTTTGGGACCACAGCTAATTAGAATATCCCAAAATTCAATGTCAAAACCTGGCTGGAAGCCTTAAAGAGAAATCCCATATTTAAGAACTCGATTAAAGTAACAGCATAGCCACAAAGAATTTCTTCATTTGGGGATCTTTTATATTTCAGGGGGAAGGAGGTTTACTGTGGCAGGTTTTTTTTAATTTTTTTTTTTAGAGAATCTCAGTGAGACCTCAAAATGATGGTTTTGTTTGGTTACAAAGCCCGTCACATTGAAACAAGTAAAGGTCAGAGAAGAAGCCTTCAAATCTTTTAATTCTCTTTACTTTAAATTTCTATACACTGAACTTTCTGAAATATACTGATGGAATAAAGCAAAAATATATTGTGTATATTTAATGCTGCTTTTCTCTCTAATAGAGTGGCAGATTGTGGAGGGGATCATATTATTGCCAAGTATGCCTATGTTGCAAATAATAAAATTCCAGCAAAAGCAAGGGACTGGTCATGCAGAAGAATCTAAATGTTTCCTACCAATGTGGTGAATCCCTTCTGCTAGCAATTAATTGTGAGCTATTTATAATGCTGTTTTCTTCTACTTCTAAAATTTGTTTTGTTTATTGCAGTTGTAGGCAACACCAATTAATATTGAAATTAAAAATCTGGAATACTTCTTCCTGGCAGCATTATAGCCCACTTTTCTATTGTCCTTTTATACATTTAAATTTAAGCCCCTTTTGAAATTGATGGAATTGTGCATTTGTTTAAGATGAAGCACGTGCCTAACTGTGTGGCTGGACACAGGCAAGGACATGATAGCTTATCAGTCAGAGGTTAGTCATGCTTGAAAACAGTCAGGGAAGCCTTCCTCACTTTTCAGAACATGAGAATTGCAAAGGTTACAAGTGGGCAAATACCAGCTTAGTATTTTAGATTGGACATTTACATCAGCACTGGTCTTTCCCTTTAAAAAAAATCTTATTAGAGTGTTTTATCTAGACCTCTTTTTATGAGACGTTAATAGAGTCTTTATAAAACTGTGGGTTAGTTAAAAACTTGCCTTAGATGATGGTGTCATTACTGGTGGGCCCATGCTGCTCTTTTGGCATTCATCAGCTGGAGGCAAGTGGGCTGTCTCATGGGGAGTTGAGAACTTGCAGGTTATCACTTTGATTAGCTGCTGTAGGCAACTGGTGGCTACTGTAATTGCCTCCACAAGTCTGAAATGAATATACATTTCCTCTGACAAGGAAACGGTAGGAATATATGCCTAGTGGAAGCTTTAGGTTCCTATAATGCCATGGAGATCAAATTAAAAAAGGAGAGAAGGAACCTGTTGCTATCATACTTCATTAATTAAGCATCAATTTAGAAAATACTATGGCATTGACAGGTTTGGGACTGACTGCTGATACTGTTTGGCAGGGACAAATTTTCAAATGGGTAATGTTTATGGAACATTATGGAAGTTTACAATAATGCAGTAATTGGGAGGCTACCTCTTTAAAATATTGGTTTAAATTACGATGTACAAAGTCAGCCTAATGATTTAAGTATTTTACATAGTTATTTTAGAGTAGTTCACTCATTAGCAGACATGTAGGCAGCACTTGGTGTAGGCTGCCTAGTGCGAGGTGTGGGGAGATGAACAGAAGGGGAACAGAAACTTTTGCATGGCTCAAACAGTGCAGGTCTGGGCTGAAGAGAAGCAAGTCAGGGATGACAGGGGAAAAATGGCAAACCAGGAGCCAGAACTGCAGCTGAGTTTCAAACAGCCTCCACATTCATCTTCTCTCCCAGTTTTGATTTACATCAGCATCCTGTGTTGTTCTCCTATTTCTTTTCCTTCTTCAGAAACCTTCTTCTGCCTGTTTCTTTGGGAGATGTGCCAACTGTCGGGCCTTGGCAGTAGAAAAAGTGCAGGAGCTCAGCTCCTGGCAGCTCCATCTCCTTGAAAGGCTGTGGTTATGTGAGCTGAATGGCAAATGCTGGGATAAGGTGTTTCAAGAGGGGGCTGTCTGGCCAGCCCCACTGCCACTGAGACAGACATCCCGGCGTGATGCCCATGATGTGCTGGGAGGCGCCCGGGGGAGAAGGCACAGCGGAGGAGACCTGCCCTGCTCTCCCACAGCCACCAGCATCAGCTGTCAAAGAGCTGTCTGCCTCCAACCCACAGGGACAGGGGAGTCCCTGGACACCTGCCCATGGGTCAAAACCTCTGCAGGTTTTGGTTCAATCCCAGTTCATTTTCTGCTCTGTGTGGATGCATGTGCTGGTTTATTCATCAGCGGCATTTTCCCATCCCGAAAATTATCTGACCATTCCCAGTCATGCAGCGGTCCAACAGTATAGAGGAATATTGAACAATGAGTCCAATGCATCACGTTGTTTTGTCTTTTCTGAAATTGTGTCTCCGTAAGACACAATGAAGCTGCACCTGTATCATCAAGAGCGAAATTTGGCCAAGTGCTTCTGAATGAGGAAAGAAAAACAGAAGACTGGAGGGCACTGATATACTTTTGTTTCTTGTTACTAATATAGCTGCCATTAATACTTTTGGGAAAGACAGGGTGAGAAATGAAAAAAAAAAAGAAATCCCTAAAATCAGCTTTGATATCAGTTTTTAAGCCACTGCATCATCCTGGGGATTTATAATATCATAGCTCTGGAACCGAACTTCAGATATTTTTCAAGGAGAAGATTTTATTAAAAGCATTATGTTTTCATATAGAAAAAAATTGAGTGGAGTCTATATTCTTTCTCTTTTCTCACAAGAAAACAAGTTGAGTATTTAGCAATCACATACTTCAGGATAAAAGTAGTGTGTGTGTGCTTTTCACACATTTTCTGCATAAATATTTTGAGGTTCCTGTAAAACAGGACAACTTCTTTTTTTTATTCTTCATGAATCAGCCTCTATGTTTGAAACAAATCGTTGCAGCAACAAGGAATGACAGCATGACAGCCTAGTAGGTTATTAATGGGAGTGACAGCCTGCAAATCAGAAATCATGGCAGTGCATCTGTATGAACAGCAATTTGTGCTCAGTTGAATAACCAGGAAATCCAGACAATCAGAAAAGGTTGGGGGAGCAGATGAATCAAACAGAAACACTTTTAGATAACCCAAAATTTCTAGAAGAAATTGTAATGTCAGGGGAAGAACAATATTCAAAAGTTTACTTGTACAAATATTTGGGTTCACATACATTTGTTTTGATGCCCACTGAAGACCTAAATTTAAACAAATGAAATGAGGGAAAATGTAAAAATGTTGAGGATTTTTAAAAAATTTTCTGTTATAATAATATCATCAGAAAAATTAAACTGCAGCCTATTTAGCTGTTTTATCATATTTTGTGAACAAATTTTATTCGTTATATATTCCAGATAGTAGAGCTCTGTGAGATGAATATTGCAAACTTTCCACAAAGAATAGTCTCTGTATAATTTATAAATGCAGGTGTTTTGTTTTTTCTACTCTCTAGTTCAGTTGCTCTGTATAAGAAAACAGAGAAAAATCAAGTATATTTTGTTTTCTTTTGGGAGGAATGATGCAATGTAAAGTACAGATTAGCATGTTTCCAGTCTTAGTTTACATATAAGTTTATGGGGAAACTATATGTACATATAGCTGTAGGGTTAAATTGTACACACTAATGTTTTTAGCTTTTCTAGATGATACTGAAATTCTCCTGATGGGCATCTGAACCTGAATTTACTGTTTCATTTTTCATGGGAACTGATCTCAGTCATCAATAACTTTTTGTGTACTTCTCAATAATGTCAGTCTTGATATTTTCATGAACGGAATGAACTCAAAAAGGGGTTTGATATTTTCATGAACTGAATGAACTCAAAAAGGGGTTTAAGTTTCAGTTACATAGAAATTGCTGTAAGTGACCACCCAAGATCAGAGTTAATAACATTTCTGACTTCAGTCCCAGTACAGAAAGTGGAAAATTTGGCAGATCTAACCCCCAAATTGGAGGTTTCTGCAACATATTGACTTTAAACTTGTGCGTCTCAATTCAGATTTCACCCTTTCAATTAACGTCAGTTGTTTAACCTAAGGGATATCAATCCCCCAGTGCTACATTCCAGCCATAATATTACTTGAGCAGCAAAACTTTACTTTGGTTTGTGTGTTTGCTGAAGACTGCAAACTCAAGGAATATCAACCTCTTTTTGTAGATCCTTGTTAAGCACAGTAATCTTGTTTTATTGCTGTACAGGGGTTGCTAAAAGTGGGAAAACCTGAACAAGGCAAGGGTAAAGAAGGTCCTACTCCAATGAAGAGGGACAATGGCTCTACTCACCATGAAGAGAATTTGCCTGATCATCAGGTCATCCATACCTGAAGCATCTGAAGCATAAACTTTCAGTACTCCAAAGGAAGGGAGACAGACCACATATAGTCAGAAGCCCCATACCCAAAACTGTACATTCCTCCCCAAAGCAGTAAACTATTTCCTTCATTTTCTGCCTGTTTGATTTTGGTATAAAAGTTTAAAATAATGTATCTGATAAATCTGAAAAATCCATTTTAGTCTGTGACAAATTGGTGGTTTTTTTTTTTTTTTTTTGCTTTCCCTGGCTTTGAATATTTCCAATAGCTTTTTTTCGTAATAGGGTTTTCTTTTTTCCTGTTGTATTATCAAGCAGGCAGCCTTTGAATCTCATGTTTAAGTTTTATTTCCAATGTTACAGTAGCAATTTTGCATCTCTTCTTCATCAGCCTTTGTGTTTGATTTGTGTTAGAAGTTAGCTTACTGCTATGGGTAACCCCCAGGCAGTGCTATCATTCTGTCTTGAAGTGGAAAAAAAAGAGTATGCCTTTTTGGATCACTAAAAAATAAAATAAAATAAAACTAACTCAAAAGAAAACCCCCATTGGTTGAAAAGCTTTTTAATGTCAATACAAAATATAAACAAAAAGTGGTTTCTGAATGAAGTATCAAGACAAATAATCCTCTTGCCCATCTGTTATACTAAAATGGCCGCTGCGGTATAATGTTGTGAGGATACATGTGCCAGTAATGGATGAGATAAAAGCAGACATATGCTAGCAAGAAAGAATAAAAAATGTTCATAATAACTTAGGAGCTGAACCAGTATGGAGAAATTTATTCAGACATGAGAGTACAGTATCTGCCAATCTATGTGTAAAGCACATATTTCCACTGCATGTAATTGTTCCAGTTGCTTAGTGCCTCCATCCCAAAGGACCTCAAGAATGCAACATGTCACCACCATCAGCCTGGGTGAGGTTAATCCTAAATAAAGACTTCCTCATTTTCCTTAGAAACTGCTCATGAATCTATTAAATGACCTTTGTGATTACTTGGCATTCTTGGAATAATCTCAATTTACCTGTGAATCAGTTCTAGGGTTCAACCAAACTGAAAAACAACTACTCTGCTTTTAAGGAATAAAGAAACACAGAAAATATAGTCTTTTCAGGTTTATCTATGTGAATTTTGTGGAGCTGTATATGAGACAGATTGAAGCATACTAGAGAATGCCTCTTGCCTTTGTAAATGGAAAGATTGCTAATGACTGAAAGCCACAACACCTGGGAGTCTGTGGTTTGTATGAAATAAATGGGTCTTCTTACTTACAGTCCTGGCAAACTTCAATTTGTCTGAAGAATAACTAAAATAAAGATGGTGACACAGAGGCTCCTTCATGTTCTGCTGCCAATGAGCCTCCTCTTACCCTCTGGTTGAAAAATGGTATTTCCTACAGGAAATTCCAAGAACTTAACATATGGAGTCACTCCAAATTGAAACAAGTCCAAATCTCAGATTTTTTTATTTATTTATTTATTTATTTTACAAAATGAAGCTTTCCAAAGTGTTTCATTTTTGTCACACTTAAACACTGAAATAGTGCAAGATTCACATTAAAATCTCCAGAGACACTAGCACTGGGACCTGTAGGGGACAGAGCACGTTTCCTGGGTGCCTTTAAAAATGATACTCCATTTGATCCCTTGTCTCATTTTAAAGTAGACCTATTTTCCACAACTAAGCTGGCATTGCAGAGAAGGCACGGAGAGGGATGTGTACAAACAAACACACAACATCCTCAGCAGTCATTTTGCTCTTTCCATTCCATTCACCTCAGGAATCAGTTCTGCAGCCCGTAGACTGGTCCTTCCACAGAGACTGAGCTCCTGAGCAGTGGGCAGCCCCCAAAATTCACCACAACAGCTTAGCCTGACGTACCCTCAGCAGGCCTTCACCAGGTGCCATGGGAAGTTTCCTGTCAGCCCCCTGAGCCTCCCCTCTGTGCTGTGCCCAGCAGCATTTCGTGTCTTCACAAAGCTTCCTGCTCTGCCGGGGAGCCCCAGGCAGTGCCCAGGAAATAGGTGTGCTGACTGAGGATGGTGCTTTCTCTCCCAGTTCCTATTCTGTCATCATTGCCTCGTCATGTTCATTCCTATTTTTCACTTTTCCCCTTTGCCATATATTAAAATTACAAATTCAGGGGGAGTGTGTGTTTGTGGGAACAGTTTTTCAGTACATGGTAATATTTATTGTTCCTCAGCACTGAAGAATTGGTCCTTGTGTTCATAATCACACAAGAAGACAGGGTTTGCTGCTGACCTGTGAACATGATGAAGCTGGTGAGTAAAACTGTTTTCAAACTTTTCCGGAAAGGCTTAAATATATTTAATTTTTAGGAATGTAGTGACATATAACCATAAGTGTATACGACAAACGCAATGTAATTGATGCAATTTAACTTTCCTTTACATTGATAATGGTCATTATAATGTCCATAATGTCATGGACTAGTCTTCAGAGACTGCTGGGGGAGTGAATTTAAAAACAGAATTTAGCCAGGTGTTCATCAGTTGCAGGGGTATGTTCACAACAAGAGGTAAGACAGTGGAACCTGGCAGTGCCAAGATTCCTCTGGGGAAAACCAGACTCAACAGATTATATTTAAGTTACAGCAGGACAGAAAAATTAATCTGGCAGCCCAAAAAACCACAACTGGTGATAAAGTAGTGTCATATCCTTCTTCCTGAGGAATCCATGTATGCAAGCTCAGACAATTCCTCCTCTGTGGTTCTACCAAATAATCCATACCAAGGATTTACTATTGCCTTTGAAAATATTTGGCAAATTTTGGGTACAATTAGCTGCTACACTCATTTTAATGAGATTAATTCTCAGAACAAGTATTGAACCTGAATTAAAATCACAGAGCAGAACAATACAGATTTCTTTCGGCTATCTAGATCCAGGTGTGCTGCCGAACTCTGGATTGTGTCTATTATTGTAAGTAAAAGATCAGATCTAATGTATAGACCACGGTTCATTCTATTTTCCTCCTACACTTTTTTGGACTTCCCCTCTAGACTTCTCTTGTCCTTTCTTCTTCTACCATGACCGAGATATTGAGATAGGCAAGTGTGACTTATACTCAGATTTGCTATGAGCAATAGAATTGTGATAAATTTGTATTCACAATCAATCAATTTGTTTAAAGATGTGAAAGATTAATCATGGGAGGAGAGATGAGAATGAGATGAGTCTACTGAGATAAATTACTCCAGACTTTAGACAATGATTATTCATGAATGATAGAAAATACTAGATTCTCAGATCTTCTTTGGAAGAACTATGTGGAAAACACAGTGCATGTGCTGCAGAAATAGTGAGATCCTCTACTAATTCCTGTGTTCCCACAGCATAAAGCAGGGGAGTATCTCAAGGATGTGACTGGATTTTATGATTTTTTTGTGCACAGAAACTTTATGATAAATGTTTACAAATTTTTGGCAAAAGATTTAATTTCAAAAAACCTTCAACCATTTAAATGTGTTTTAGCATGAGAAAGACAGGGTACTTTGAAATCCCAATTACTTAGCTGATGAGCCAACGTACTCTGCTTGGATGAATACATACAATTGCAGTGGAGAATTCATGGCAGTGTATGACATGGATTCCAGTGCTGCACAAGTAAGCAGCCTGATGACAGCAAAAGGTTCTTGTGCCACCAACAAATGCTTCTTCTTGTTGCATGGAGGAAAAATAATCGAGTTGTGAGACCGGTAATTAATTACTTGGTCCTATCCCATACTCCAACAATGGCTTCCTTGGGTGTGTTGTTCAAGTAATTTAGAACCTGTCCATAGAAATCTTTTGTTGACTACAGTGGTGCACCTGGGTAGAATTTGGTTCCCGAGTGAAAATCTATTTGGAAACCTCTGAATATCAACATTTTCACTTGTAGAATTGCTCTTATTTCTAGAGTCCTGTTTCTGAGCATAAACAGAAAGAGCATCATTTTAGCAGAAGAATTAAGTGGTTTGGTGTTACCTTAGTATCTGGGTCTAGCTGGGATCCACATACTAGGTGAAAACCTCCTATGGATCTAGGATAGTAGATTCAACTTGAGCTTGTCTTGGCAATGATCTTACTCAGATCAGTTTAAAAAAGAGTGTTACTGAAAGATCATCCATGCTTCCCATTCCTGTGATGTAATTAGAACTAGGGTATTCACTGCAGATGGAGAAGACCTACTTTCAATTCTTTCCCCAGCTTCAGGGATTATTTACCCAAATTCTTTACCTTTCAACAGACTGTACTCTGCTATGAGTCATCATCTTTCCCCCTGAAACTCTGCCACTAGGCAGAAACACATGCAAGAGTAATTTTCACAGAAAGAAAATTCCAGCAAAACTGTAATACCAGACTTTTATGGGTTGGATTGGATGAATTTACAGCTGAATGAAACTATTCCTTTTCTCTGTCTGTCATGTCTTGTCATAATAGCTGGGAGACATGGGAAGTGAATCAAGGGCACAGTGCTGAGGCTTCACATCCTTCACCTTCAGCCCTCAGAAAGGGTCACTACTTCATGCCTATAATTTCATTTTGGTAATTATACCTCCATTTCAGGTATATTTGAAATTTTTTTTTGCAGATTAATTTTAATAAACTGGGGGGGTTTTGTCAGCAAAGATCGTTTGTTCTAAATAATTGTGCCCACAGTAGATGAGCTGATCTCCATGGTGTAAATGAGTCACCAGGTTCTCCTACAGTGGTCCATAAATGAGGCCACAGAAGTGGGTCTTCTGGGCAGTATTCATTTCTAGGCTTAGAGGCCAAATACTTTTGTCTAAGCCGCCTGAGAACATCTTTGGGTATGAAATCAGAGTATGGCTTGGGCCCATGCCTCAGCAGCTGCAATGAGATATCTCTACTGCTCAAGCACTGTATTTTGGCAGAGTGTGTATATATGCAGACAGCAAAGATCTGCCAGATTCTCATACTGAATCTAGAATTATTTCTTGTGTCAATCTTGTCTTTCTTTTCTTGATGGCATCTATTTTGAATCATGGTTTTGAAGCTCTTCATACAGGATATTGAAGGTCAAACTGGCTTTTAAAGTGCTTAGTCCAGCTTGCTGCACTGCTTAAGACAACTAAGGATTCGGAATTCCCAGCATGGGTATGCAATGAAGAGAAAGAAAATGGGTCATGGCTATGAGGAACTAACAAATATGTAGAGACAGAAGCCTCATTTTCAGGTACACACCAACGAAGTCTGAACTTCTAAATTTCTAAAATTTATTTCGTATTAAGAAACTGCCTTTTTACTTATCCTTAGTTTTAATACTCAGAGTTACATACCGAGTCATGCTTCTACAGACTTGCAGCAGACTTTTCAGCTTGACTGTCCAGATTACAGATTGGACCTCTCTGCCTCAACTATTATGAGAAACAGTAGGTTTGTGTCTTCTGTTTGTCTTTCTGTCCACACTAGGGTTTAATGGGGAGATTGTTTTACTGGGCCATGTGGTGCACAAGATTTTTCTCCACCTTACCTTAGTAGTCCTTCAGAGTAATTGCCTATATGATGAAGACAATATTAGGAAGAAATGTCTGTTTTCCTGTTATTTCTTTACAGCTGAGGAGAAGCCAACATTTTAGCAAGTTCCCTTTCTGCACACTATTCCAAGAGCTCTGTGGATTACAGCTGAAGAAATTCTGATGCTTGATATTTCAGGAGAAAACATTTCTATGATTTTAATACTAAAAATCCTGTTCTTCACCCTTATTTTTCTGTCTGACCACTTTTATCACTTTAATCAGATTTTATTTAGGTTGTCTCCTCTTGAGTCCTTAAACTGGAAACACTCGTGATCATCTGAATGCAAAGTTTACTGTGTTATTGTTACTGCTTTCATACTACAGCTATAATTTTTTAAATTATAGAAAATATCTGTGAAATATAAATACAGAAGTTAAATTGCAGTGACAGTGGAAATGCAGTCAATAAAATAAACATGCAACACTAGAATGGGTAGACTATGGTAGAATGGGAAGACCATGCTAGTGGATAATACCTGATGAAATCAGGTAATTCTTTTCTCAAAGCCACAAATACAAAGATTCTCTAGGCAGCAAAAGTTAAATTTCTCTGTGTAATGACTAATAACATTAAACTACGTTTAAGAACTTAGCTCACCTGTTAGTAATGCAAATGGGAAGACCTTATTTAGTATGTTAGAAGATGGCTAAGACTTCAAGTGCTCCAGGTTTTCTAAGCGCTTAGGAGGTGTGTGGGTTAGAGTGTCTTGAGTTTATGAGTATGGAATACATTGCTCCACACCTTCCAAGGAACAGCTTGTGCTGCTCTCTGTTGTAATTGGCAGCACGACTGGGATGGTAACATCCCCTTTTCCTACTTAGCAGTTGTGTTTAGAAGAGAGAGCAAGACTGGAACCTCAAAGCACCTAAAGAACGGAAAGGGTGCTCCCAAGGGACTGTTTACAGCTACGTGCTGGTGGGCCCTGTTTCCTAATGGTCCTCGTTGGACAAATAGCTGGCTTTTTCTTGGTTATTTTCTGTTCTGCAGTTTTTGTGTTTCCCTCTTGCTGGGGGAGGGAAGCAGTGTGTGTATGAGGAAGGGGAGGGGGAAAGAAGAGGGGAGGTTGGGAACCCCTGTCCAGCACCCACGTGGGATTAGAACATGTAAACTTTTGAATCAGAAATTATAGAGCTCATCTGGTTCTGTCAGTTTAGATGAACAGCAGTGTCCAAGATATATGAAGTATTTTCTTTTTATAGCATTGTCAGCTGATTCAATCCATACAGGATCTTGAAATGATATGCTTAAATATTACTGTACCAAAGTAAGTGTTTGAAACAGCAAATAAAACTAAAAAGCCAATATCAAAAACTTTGATTCATGTAAATTGACTCTACCCATACAAAAAAGTCTCACTGGCTTCAATAGCTAAAGACTAATTGGATGACTGAAGATTTGTAGTATCTAGGCTTTAACTAGTTATATGAATAACTAGAAACCTAATACCACAAATCAAATACGTAAATTTCTGTGTTGCTGTGATGCATAGAGCCTCCAAAGAGTTTTGAAACATTTTTCTCTATACAAACATGTAAGCATTTCAGTCCACAAACTATGCAGTAAAGATACTGCAGGAGGAAGGAAATTTTTTTAATGATCGAGAAAGTAAGCCTAGGAAACAGATTTTGATGTTATAGTATACAGCACCACACTGTAAAAATCAACTTTGGAAATTGGTATAACTATACAGGAGTTAGGATGTTGATGTAAATCTGTGCATAGCAGAATTGACTATAATTTACCACTCCTGTTTAATACTGGATTTTATCAAAGATCAGGTTTACTTTAGAATATAAAAAAAGTCAGAACCCCAAATTTGACCCCAGTATAGGAAGTGACCCTAATATTCTGAGTTAGTTCAGCCATGCATCCCTCTGCCTTCCCCACCTTTGCTGTAGGAAAGGTAGAGATTTTTACGAAAGTAAGGATTAATAACACCTCTGTACTGGTAGTGGTGTTAATAGTACACAGATTGAGTTATTTGCCACAGGTCTTAAAAACACAACAAAGGCTTGGCTGACAACAGACATAGCTGCTTTCCATTCTGGTTTGTCATGCAATGCTAACGAAAATGTTGTTTAGTTAAGTAGTCATATATAATACTGTCCAGGATGCAAAAATTTCCATTCTTGCTAAGCACATTATAGTCCGTTAGCATTATTGGAGTATGTGTGTTTTGAATTGTAGGTGTGTAATGGCATAATTCTGCATCCTTCGAGCATTTCTGATACTCTTCTTTCAAGTTTGTCCAATAAAAGAGGTCAGATTCCAGAATAGTGTATTCTTCCTCTTCTAAACAATAAAAAAAGAGGCCATCTATCAAATTGGCAGGCTCATATCTTTTGTAACCATGTACAAACCACACTCCAACTGGATGAACAGCTGTCAGAACAGTCTCTTGTCAGCAGGTGGTTTAAAGTTTGCTAATGCATGTGTGCACTTGCAGGCATTCATATCCTTTTCTCATGAAGATCAATAACAAGATTTCCAAATGTGTTTGCAGTCATGATTTGCTCTGGATGCATTAGCTTTCTTTTGTTCTTTGGCCCACCTGTCTCTTGTTATCTTTTTGCAATACGTTTGTCCACCATGTGAGAAACTTTCCAGTGGGTGAAATATGGAGAGATAAATAGTATAAGTGAATTTTGTTCTTTTGATTCCTTTATAAATCTGAGGTAAACACTTTGTGTCTAACCATTTGTCATAGTTTAACCCCAGACAGCAGCCAAGCCCTACCTACCTGCTCATTCACTCCCCCACCAGTGGGATCAGGGAGAGAATTGGAAGAGTAAAAGATAGAAAATTCATGGGTTGAGATAAAGACAGTTTGATAGGGATAGCAAATGTTGCACACAAAAGCCAAGCAAAACAAGGAATTCATTCACCACTTCCCATGGGCAGGCAGCTGTCCAGCCATCCCCAACAGAGCAGGGCCCCATCACACGTGCTGGTGACTTGGGAGGACAAACACCATCACTCCAAATGTCCCCCCGCTTCCTTCTTTCCCCCACTCTATATACTGAGTGTGATGCCATATGGTCTGGAATATCCCTTTGGTCAGTTTGGGTCACCTGTCTCGACTGTGTCTCCTCCCAACCTCCCATGCACCCTCAACGTCCTTGCCAGTGTGGCAGTATGAAAAGCAGAAAAGGCCTTGGTTCCATCTAATTCCTGCTCAGCCATAATGAAAACATCTCTGTATTATCAACTCTGTGTTCAGCACAAATATGAAACACAGCCCCATACCAGCCACTGTGAAGAAAACTAACTCTACCTGAGCCAAAACCAGCACGATATTAGCTGCTTTCTGGTCTCATCTAGTATCATGCACATCTTGAAAAATTATATTGCAATCCTTATCTAGAATAGAGTCCTACTCTTGGATCATTATTTCTTGTGTAATTAATTTTAGATCACAAGGCGTATGTGAAGACAATGAAGAAACTAAAACTGGTCCAGATGACTCCAAAGCATCCCTGCAGCAAAGGACATTCTGGAGAGAAACTCATGCTTATGGACTTCTTTAGGCCAGATATCAAGAACTCCTCCATGAACATATTCCCAAATCTATGTGATTCAAAATCAATTCAGGTAGTCTTACCATCTTCCCAAGTATGTGGGTGTTTTCGGGATAATTCTAGTTTTTAAGCTAGGCACAATGACAAGCAAGTGCTTTAACACCTTCACTGCTGGACAAGGAACCTGATTTGGTAAACCCAAATGCTCAGCAATCTGGGCTTCCCCTCTTGGTAGAAGGACTCTCCATAAAGCCTGTGATTAAGTAAGCTGTCTATGGTGGCTGATCTGAATATGTCCTACAGTCATTACATGAAATGCTCCAAGAGTGTCACACAGTGCTGATAACTTATCTAAGGCATACTTATTCCCCACATATATTTCTCAGTGTCTGCAGGCATCACCTCCAGAATCCCAAAGCTCCATAACAAGACACTGCCAAAATGCTAAGAATCATGCCACTGAAAAATAAATTGAAAGCATAAACACATTCATTCCTACAGTTTGGCATAAATATTTATTTTTCAATTAGACAAGATGTTCTGAGTAGCATAAATCCCCTTTATAGTTCTGTTTGGTTTGGTACTTAATCTGTTACTTTCCTGAGCAGTGAAAGCCAACACTTAACTTTTTAACTTTCATCTCAGATAAGTGCCATCAATTTGCAAGGTGATTTAGAATGCAAATCATGAATAGAGTTCAATACTGCTAGTGCTAGTCTTTTATGAATCAAGACCCTATAAAACTTCATCAATATCTGTATTAAACAGTTATTGACAAAAATTTTATGGAAACCTTATTCCCAAGGGACTAGTGTTCCCAATATGAACCTAGATCTTTGGGAAAGACATAGATACTGGTTCATAATTTTCTAATGATTTTCCTTACATATATAGCACTTAGATCTGGAATAAACAGATACACCCACACATTTTTTGCACAAATGTGAAAAATCTGATTGTCAGATCATGTCAGGAGAGGTCAAAATATTGTATTTTCTGAGTCATTAAAATAAAACCATATTAAAGATTATAACAAGAAAAGGGAAGTGTTACTACATTTTACAAACTGAATCATATTAAAGATAATAAGAAAAAGAAAAGCAAGTTAGAATACACTTGAAAAGCTGGAATTGAAAGACTAAGTAATAACACAAGAAACGACAGCCTAGTTACCTGCCTGCGCAGCTTGTTTAATTGTTTGAGTGTACTTCTCTTTGATTCAGAAGCTGGGATGATAAAAATCCTACTCTGGTTGAAGTTAGAGGTGTTTTGCCTTTGATTTCAATGGTAGGAAAGATTTACCTTGTGTAAAGCCAAAAGGGATCTGATTAAGATCTAGCTGACCAACATTCTGTGTTAAGTTTATCATCCAAAGGCAGTAACATTGTCAGTAATGAAAAACATGGCATGTCCAGATAACCGAATTGCAAATTGAGGACATAAGGCAGGACTATTTAAACTTTAAACAAAATGTTTTGGGATTTAGTTTTTAGAAAAAGAATTATGTACCTTCCTAACTTCCCTGTTGTTGGGCAGGAGGAAGGCTTTCTAAGTGGCTTTATGCCAATTTAGACAGCTCAGTGTTGAGAGAATCTATGAGAAGCAGGTTAATCCAGCTTTTTAGTTGTTTTATTATGTAATATCAACATAAAACAGCTGGATCAGGATTGAACAGCTATTCAAAAACTACAGAAAATTGTTTATTAAGGATTTTTCTTCATTACTCCAGCTTTATGGTAACTTAAAGTCCCCTTGAAAATAGCAAAGCAATTCAGGTTTAACATGTTGCTTCATAAAAATACAGCCAGCCAGACAGAATCAAATACAAACCTCTAATACCTACTTAGTAAAATGGTGTCAATTTTAAAGAAAAAAAAAAAAGACTGCCTTTAGTTCTTTCATTAAAAGATTTTTTTAGCTTTTAAATGCAGACGTTTTATTGCTTCTCCAAATGCAGCCTTGTCTATGGGTTATTGTGTCTTTTCCATAGAAGGGTAATCAGAGATTCTTCCTTATAAAACAACTGTGTTTTCTAAAACACTACATGGAAGACAATAAAAATACAAGTTTCAGTTTATTTATATTTTGCAAATTTTAGAAATTTCATTGATTTATCTTTTTAAAAATTATTGGAAACACTTTAGAAAGAAAAAATATGTTTATATTTTCATAAATTAACCATTTTTTTCTTTGAGAAAATTATTTTTCAGCAAAATTTGTTCCTCAATGTTATTTAAAATTTAAGTTGTATTTTCCATGTACTAAAAAATATTGTCTTAAAAAATAAACACCATTTAAAGCTTTTGATTTCATAAAAGCAAATAGTTTTGTTCAACTTGAAATTTCTTTTCACCTTGTCAGTGTAACAGAAATTTGTTTCCAAATGCAGCAGTGATATTTTCCTTGATGTTCTGGAACTGCTACTGCACTAAACCCAAAACAAACAACACTATCTTCCCTCCCCCCCCCAACTTATCTGTATTTAAAAAGAAAAAACTAAATCTATACTTCGTTTTTGGCCCCAGGATCTATCAGCCCTCTGCATGCTGTCTGCTGTTTAATATGTGTCAAATAAAAGGAGTACACAAGTCATCTCCATAGCTTGTCGTATGTGCAATCTAATTTGATGTACATATAGTAGCAGAGTATCCTGTAGCAAGAGGAAAACTTTTGACCTTTCCTGCTTTTGGAGAATGCATAGAGTTGAGGATTCATCCAAATTGTTCTGGGTACAAATGACATGATGTATGGTGCTAGAAATATTCCTTACTGCGGCAATCAGGATGCTTTCATCAGTCAATGGACACAGACTGACTGACCTTAACTAACCCAGTTGTTTAAGGGCAATATGTGACCCAAAAATGAACTTCTCTGCTATGAGAGGAACTAGTCTGCATGTGAAAAGGCTTGCTTTAGCTGTGTTCAGTTTCTGTTCAGAGGCTCAGGTCGGCTTCTAGTTTATCTGCACCCATTCAATCATTAATATGAAATATAGTCTACTTCTAGAAGTAGAAAAAAAACATCATCTATTTGGCTTGCAATAATTTGATTGTGGTTGGTATGCAAATCACCTACTACTACCATACTTAGATGGTCAACAATTCTTACAGAGAATAGAAGCTTTCAAATGCATCTGTTTGGTGAAAAATAAGTGCTGCTTGGCACAGGCTATTTCACCCACTCACCCATGATTAAAAACTTGCTGGTTAAAGATTTAAATGCGTTTAAGATTGGCATGGTGTCACCATTGTGCAAATCCTTTGTTAAATATTAAATAATAGAAAAATGTCTTAGGGTCACACAGTGTGTGATTTATGTAACAAAGCCCTTATGGGCTGTGTTTGTCAAAGGCAGCTCATAATTCTAAATTATTTCACTGAATAGCAAAGAATATTTTTGTTGTGGTGGTGGGTGGGAAAATATTTGTTTTCTCTCTATATTCAGTGTGGTAAGATTTCTCTCTGTCTTTAGACACCTTTCACATGAAGAAGCCAAGCCCTGGGGCTAAGCAAAAGAGATGGGGAGGATGGGTGCCCCTTCCTTGCATTAAGCCACTGCTGATAACGGCTTTTTGATATATGCATGGTCGGGGACTCAATTAGATTGTCAAATAAAAGTAATAAAAATATGTCATTTTTCTAAACATTTTTTTATGTGTATAACAGTCAGAAGCTGTTTAAAATCTGAAGACTGTAGGCCATGTGGACTTTTTGAAAGACTTGCATTTGTGTATAACTTCACATCATCTCAGAATTATTCTTCTGGGACTTTCTAAACAATTGTGTCTATATAAATCCCTATCGCTTTGTTAAAAAAATATATATGTATATAAAAAGTAGGTAGTAATTTCCTTCCTCCACCCCCTCAAAAATATATATATAAGTTACAGCCAGAAATTATTGCTTGCATTCTGTACTCTAGGAAATACAAAGGCAAATTCAAAAAAGACCTTGTCTCCTTTCTTTCTCTGAAACACAATTTATTGCTTTAAATCATAAAAATAAAACAGTCAAATGTTGCATAAGAGACCCTCAGCAGAAATAAAAGAAAAGAAAAGGCAAAACTGAACTTCCCATAAACCCAAATCCCATACAGCACAGCTTTCTACAAGACCATAATTAAATAATCCCTGAAGGACTTGTGGAGGAGGGGATAAGAATACATAAACTTTCCAGTATGATGAAAGAAAAGACCCTGTTATTATTATTTGATTTTATTTTTAAGAAGGAAAAAACTAAAACCAACATACTTAAGGTGGTATGCATGGGAAAACTATTCCATGCTGGGCAAGTATCCATATAAGTCAGCCTTGATACACAATAAAACAGAAATTAAAAGATGTCTTTGAAATTTGAAGTCTGCAAGTAGATCGTGGCATTGTTTTAAAAAGTGCACATCTTCAGCATCAGACAAAGGCCTTCAGCTCTGCATCAGGACTGTTACCTCTGTTCCTAAGCATTTATTTAGCATTTTTTTCCCTCTAGTTTGAGAGCTGAAATGAGATGGGAAAAACTTCCAGCAGAAGGTCTATTTTACAAAAGGTTCTTCACTAGATGGAAGCCTTCTTTGTTAAAACAGGAGAGGAGTCACAGACCAGTGCAAGGCCACCCACGAACATAGGCAAAGAGGTAGAAAGAGTGACCAGGAAAGGAAAGAATTTCTTGCCATCATTTTACTTTGTCAAATTAAAAAGAAAATTATCGGTACAACATTTTACTCTGAGATTTTTAAATTATCTTTTGTCATATTTCTTCAAGAGGGTTCACTTGTAGTGAAATGGTTTTCCTCAGACAGAAAAATACCTTGTTGGGAAAACATACCAAGCATCTCTCAGACTCCTACAAACTAAAATGCTGATAGAGTCTCCTATCTACTAAGCCTCGAACTATGGGAACTATGGGAATCAACAGGGTACACACCAGTGACACTGAAGTACCTGATTGTCTGCAAATAGTAGAAACCATTAGAACATCTGGGAAAGGTGAGGGACATGTCAGAGGAAACCTAACAGGGTAAACAGGGTAATTTCTGGGTTTTAGCAATTGTTAACTGTCAAGTTAAAGCATACCACTTCTTTTTTTTGGGAGGGGGGAAGGAGGACGATCCTTTCATTTTAATTGAAACTGCAATAAAAGCGTCCCTCTCATTTATTTGGAACTATGAGACAATATGGAACTGTGTTGTGGTTTTGCTTACAAATATTTCCAGTAAGCATGTCTAGTAAAGGAAGAATTGATTATTAGTTATGCACATGTCTAATGAGCAAAAAGTTGCTTTTTGGTGCTATTTCTCACTATAAAATTGAAAAGTTATTATATAAAATATGAAACGTGACTCCACCATTTATGAGAACAGGAGTTTATACAAGTTTAGCTTTGTCTTTTGAGCATCACAATTTCATTGATGTTTTATATGGTTCCATCTGGGTTTAAAATTATGTTGATAAAATTACTTACAATTTCATTGACTGGCGCTAACTAAATTTATAAGTTGGTCACTCAAAGGTGGAAAGTTTCAAAGGGACAAAGACAAGAGAAACCATTATATTTAGATTTAGGCCCTCAAAATGCAAAGAAGCAGTTTGCTTATGGGAATACACTGAATTGATTCCTCACGAAATGCCCCAACTTCCAACCTTCATAGATTGATGGCAATCAGTCATTTTGCCTTTTTGCTAAATCTTTTCAAACCATGCAAGGTCTGGAGGAGAAGTATGTATAGGAGTGAAGGTCTGGTGAAATCCAAGTTGAGTCCTCAAGCCATCAGTGGGAGAGTGGATTCTCTATGTTCTTCCTGTGGTCTGGTTCCCAGGCCCAATTCACCCAGCCTTGATATCACAAGAGGTGTCTGTGGACACAAGGAACAGGAATAGTCTGATGGTTTCTCAAACAATTCTAGAAATCCTTTTCTTTGTTTAACCTTTCCTTTTCAACACTGTGCAAAGCCTCTATGAAATGTAGAGAGATTGTGAATTAAAGTCAGGAAGAAAAATTAATCAGAGAGCAGGGAATATGGGCCATCTTTCAGGATCCAAGAAATGGAAAAGTAAATGAACTCTTTGAAACTATTCTGACCTTAACAATTGAAGTTGCAGTAAATCCAAATCAGACTCTGTGGATAGTCTTGTTTTCTTCTGATCCTTTAAATTAGGTTTGAACACCCCAGATATGCATGCAGCAGTTACAGTTTTACCCTCAGTTAAACTGGGTTTAATTCCAGGATTTTAATTTAAAATAAGTTGTTTCTGGAGGTATATTGGTGCAGCTGCCAGTGGAAAAAAATCACATAGCAAATTGAGAAGCATGCTGAAAATAAGTATTTGTTCCTTGGTGTAACTGGGCTGCTTTGCTTAAGCTCGATATTGTTATATTGCATGGAGTTTGAGCTGGAATGAAAATGAATACAATTCATCTCCAAATTAGATGCAGTACCATATGTGTTGCCAATTTATCAGTACACCAACAAAATTGAAGTGTTGAATGGAAGTGGTTTGGTGACTGTATGCGGGTGTAAGAGTCAGCAAATATTGCAGTTAGCTGACTCAGCCAACTGCTTCTTGACACATCTCTATCTTTACAATTATTGACACGTCTCTAGTCATATGGAACTGATATTTAAATGTTACCCTACAGCCAGGCACACATAATGGCTACAGAATTCCGGCTGCTGGGTAGGCTGGAAAATTTGTATTATGACACAAACCGTGTTTTTCCTCCCTGTAAGGTCTGAAAGAAATTGTAGTCAATCCTCCATTCTCACTGGCAGATTAATTTTAATGAATGGTCTAAAGTCATAATAAAATACTTATTTTGCATTGCTTCATCATGGAGGTACCTGTTTACTCCCAGATTAGCATCTTCTACCTGGCTCTTAACTATGCTATTTTGGCAGGGGAAGGGAAGAGAAGAGAGGAGAATAAAATGGTTTTGTTCAATATTTCATTGCTTAACCTTATGTTATGCTATAACAGGCTACGTTACATGAGTTGATGAGAGCAAGAAACAGAGCAGTGCAATATAGTTTAAAACAAATAAATTAAAAAATCCCTAAGGTGAAAGAGGTATGAAGAAGCCCATTACAAACCCAGACCACCTTGGCAACTTCCCTGTGCTGACATCTTAAATATCCCCTCATTCCCCTCCTCCTCTTCCTGACAAAGGCAGAAGAAACACAGGCATCTGGGGCCAGACAGATACTTCAAGATGTTAGATGCCTAACTTTTTAGAATCTGATCCACAACTCCCACCATTTTATTTCCTTTTCAAATTCATTTTATTGCAACCATGACTCCCTCAGAACCCACTTATTTCCCTCATAAAGGCCACACAAAGACACCATGTAACTCCAGTGACTCACCACAGTGCCTTTTCAAGGCAGAAAGAGCAGGACACACTGCTCGTATATATAACACAGTTCCACACTACTGATTTTAGATTTAATTTTCTTGGCTAGGACTGAGTTAT
The DNA here is from genome assembly GCA_013397915.1 of Daphoenositta chrysoptera. Classification (NCBI taxonomy): domain Eukaryota; kingdom Metazoa; phylum Chordata; class Aves; order Passeriformes; genus Daphoenositta; species Daphoenositta chrysoptera. The sequence goes on from VZRO01002961.1 coordinate 677,545, forward strand.
TGGATGGACACCATGGGATACCAAATGTACAAATTGCATTGCAGCTCCAGAGTCTGTGAAGAATCCTGACTGAAGCTTCTATGACCACATGAACTTTTGGGGACCTGCCAAGCAATCCAAAGATGTTCATGGTGATATGTGAATATGTTGAAAAGTGCACTGTGGGAAGAATCCGTTTTTCACTAAGAAGGGCAAAACATGCACAACAATATCCTTGGGGAAACCAGAGCTGGAAATGATACTAGGTATGCATATTCACAACCCAACAGAAAACTCTCTTTCCAGTGCCCTTCAGGTCTTTACCTGCTGTAAGCTAAGTTAACTGTATTTTAGACTTCAGCAAAAGGAAATTTTTCCTCCCTGCTCAGAACGTTACTTTGGAGTTAAAGAAAATGCATTCACCTAGTAAAGCCCAGTGTATGTATAAAAAAGAACAGAATGTGGATAACTTTGCTAAAAGTGTAGGTGGATGACAGAAAGGACTCTGTGCTTGTTAAGGCATTCCCATACAAACTTTCATCTTTGGCAGATAGGAGTTTTAGTGGCTTTACAAAGTTATGTTGAAATAAACCCCAAGAAAAGGCACTAAGTTAATTAAGAAGTACCAATTTTGTTTGCAAAGTTACACTACAAAGAGTCACACCATTGAATCACATCAGCAATAACTTCTGAGAGATTTTTCTTTTTATTTCATACTCTTGAAAGTAGTCTATAAAATAAGATTTGGTTAGACTGGGACTGGTCATCTATTTGAGTAAACCAGAGCAAAACCAATGTTGAAGTGTACTCGTTGAAGACAGGGCCCAAAACTGCAGTTCTTAGCTTCTTTGATAATACTTAACTGACAAATAACATTGTTTTTCAGTACCATGATTTTTTTCCTGTAAACCATTGCAGGGGAACTATTTACATTAAGGTCTTTAATTTAATATCATGCTTTTAGTCTAGGTTAATGGAAATAGTGTGTTCCCTTACCGAAGTGTATATGTGACTTCTATGTTAATAAAATGAAGAGATTAAATGCACTAATTACAGCAGGGACTGTTGCACAGGTAGCTGAGATGCAAGTTCTGCTACACAGATCAGCCAAAAGTTGCTCGCACTTAATCTGCCACACTGTCAGGTTCCTGCTGTACAAGTGCTCTGTGAGGTGAGCAGAGATGAGACACTGCAGTAAAGAAGGATTAAACCTTCACCTTAAAAGCCCCAGACCCAGGTCACAAGAAAATTTTAAGGACCAAAATCCAGATGTAGCATAAACACTGGGAGCTATTAATATCCATGTTATCCTTCATTTAAAAAATATGCATTGACAACACTGTGGACATAAAAATTAATAATTATGACAGTTCCCAACCCTCATACTTTAAAGGATATTGGTAACTCCCACATTTATTTTACTTTCTTTTTTAAAGTCAGTATGATATTAGGATCATATTTTCAAACCTTGTTTTGCTATCATATGAGTACAATATCTGAAGTAAAACCATTCTTTTGAAACCAGGAAAATCTTCCATTCACAGGTAAAACTTATAAGAACAAGAAGAAGACAATGCTGCCTCTGTTTTACCTTGGTACTTTTCTGAAATCAGTCCATTTGAACCAGAAGCTGTGTATTCATATCTAGTAGGCCTGATATTTCTTGGTTTTGGTTTTTTTTTCCCCTAGTCCAATTGGGAACTGATTTGAACATCACCAGCAACCAGCATGACTTGTACTTCTGACTATATTCATCATAAACCTACTTTTGTTTGTCCAACTTCCATACCTACTCTTTTTGTTTGCTGCTGTCTAGTTTCTGTATTGTCAGAAACAACAAATTGCTTTCTGTGCACCTTTCACATACCACCCATGATTTTACAGAGCTATATAAGATTCTTCAGCCTCATGTCTTTTATGAGTTGAAGAGTCCCAGTCTAGCTTTCCAGATACAGAAGTCTTTGATTTCCCTTGTCATTCTTCCCTGTACACCCTTCCTTGTTCTTCTGGATGCTAAGCATTCCAAGATCTATTAAAAAATACACGCATATGTTTATATAATAAAATACCCTTCACAGGATCTTTTTCAAGACTGCATTAGGAATTTTTTTGCTCAAACAATGCTGCATTAAGATAAACATGATCATATTCATCAACTGTTGGATTTCTTTTTCATTTGTATAATTGAACATACCTAATTAGGTTTCAGAATACTGATCATGCACAGATCATGCTATAATGTGTAATGTAGCTGGACAACTGTTAGATATAAGGATTGGACTAAAAAATAAGAAAATCCACAAACCTTCAGGATTATGCAAATGAGATAAATTTTGAAAATCATGTCCAATTGGAGTACAGGAGATAATCTAAAGAATAAAGCAGATACCCAAGAAGAATAAGAAATTTGAAAAGTGAGAAGTGATAATGCCAAAAGGTGATGTGTGATGAACAAAATTCTGTGGTGTCATACATCAATGCAAAAACATGACTGTGATTTTGGTCAGCCTGTCTGGGAGGGTTATATCTCTGGTGTATGGAGGTAAAAGACCCATTTTGTGTGCAGTGATACAAATTTTACTTAAAGTAGTTTGTTCAGCTTTGTGCACATCATTACCATGGGCATCATGAATCCTGGAGGGAATTCAGCTAGAGAAATTTAACAGTAAAGAAAACCAAAGGCTGTCTAAGACACGAGAAAATGGAGGTGGAAGAGAGGTTAGCATGACAACCATCTACTAATTGCTGAAGGTAATATAACGCTCAGAAGAGAAAAAATCACTCAAGATGGTTCAGACTTCTTGGCAATAGGATCTATTCAGTTGCACCACAATATAAGGCAAATCACCTGTGATAGTTACAAAGCAGGCTGGCCCAAACACCAGCAAATGTATTCTCAGGAACAATACTGCAGTGGCATGAAAATGAGTATTCCAGCTTTACCTTCTGTATTATTATCCACAGTCTGTCTCCTTCACATAAAAAATAAATAGGCTCCATATCTCAGAACAAATGGATCCCAGATTTTTCACAAGGATTGAGGTAGTTCGCTGAAAAGCTCTCATTTCCCTTCTACAGAAAAAAGAATTGGAGGGTGCCCATGACGAACTGAGGTCCTCTTTATTTTCTGCCTGTTGTCATCTGAAGTAAATCATCTCAGTAGGGAAGCAAACTGGGAGTCTAATATTCTGTCTAGAATCAGTTTTCTACCTGGGCCTGATAAACTTGCTCAGTCCTCCAGCACCCCCTCCGTGTCAGCTCTCAGGAGCCAACCAGAAAATTGCCTCCTTGACAGAAGGCAGCAATGTGCTACCAAAATCTTCTCTACAGTGCCACTGACATGACTTTCATTTTAAAAGGGTTCCTGGAGATTGCACCTCAATGCAGCTGAAGGTGGAAAGAGAGTTAACATTTAAATAGCTATAAACACTCTAGTTATGTACAAACATCATCTAATGTAGCTTTTTCCATTCCCTCTTGCCTACCGAGTTGTACCTTTTTTCTCTGCTGAGATACGTTATAGAGGTTTTTACCAGAGGGAGAATTTGCTATGTCAGTAGCCAATCTAATCACGTCCTGCCTTGAATCTTCTCATAATCACCTTTTAGAACCCTATTCAGAACAAAACCCCACAGTGAGTCCTCAGTTCCTTTCCCCATATATCCACTCATCACCATGTTTCCCTTTTGTAGCAGGCACAGAGAGAAAAATGACAGCCATGGAGGCAGAGGGATATCAACTGCTGTGGATAAATCAATCTATCACAAAAAAAAAAAAAAACAATTCTGCCATGAAACTTAATCACTAAAGGTCATGTCGGGGAGTGAGGAACAGATTAAATTAGCATAGTATTAGATATGGAAAATGATTTCTGTCAAAATCATCTTTACCACAATTATAATATGTTAATTACGTATTTCATTAAGGAAGTTGATTATGGTTCACAGATGAAATCATGCAGACGAAGACACCTGGAAGGAAGCACTAGAGCCTGAAGCCTCTTCTCTGCCTCTCTCTCTCCCACACACACGCACATGCACGCACACACACATGCAATTAGGTACACACACTCTTAGGAAGAAAAGCTTTTACCTCAAAGATTATTAAAGTGCAGCTGTGTCTGGTTAGGACAGAAACTCAGAGAAATAAAGGAAAGCGTGGTAGGGTACATTCATTTTTCTTCTATCAGTACTTAGAATGAACTGTTCGTTTTAAGACTGTAACATCCTCTGCCTCTGGTGACATATTGGTGGCATCTAGTACTCTGGGTAAAGGATTTCAGCACTGACTAATGAGATGATAGCTGGGTGTTTTTTATAGTGAAGAGA
>VZRO01002961.1:686851-696919 GCA_013397915.1 Daphoenositta chrysoptera
TTTACACTGAGCTACCCCAGCACGGTAATTTAATGAATCTACATTTCATGACTGAAGTGATAAGGATGAAACATTTTAAAATAACCAAAAGGTAGATACACCAAAAAAGTCTGATGAAACATTAAATGAATGTAGTGTAACACATTATCTTTGCTTCTGCATATCCAAAAAGTGCAATGAACTAAAACATTGCATTAAGCCAAGAATAAAGCTAAAAATTAAATTGGCTTAGAAAGATCTAGTGTAGTGGTTTATGCACTAAGAACGCTGTAAATTTGGTCATTTAATATCATTCTCTTTACCTCTGATATGCACATTAAAAGCAAACGAAGACTCATGCTAAAAAGTCAGAAAAAAAGGACAGAACTGAACTTTGTCACTTTACATGCTTATGTCTTTTTAAACACACAGTATTAATTGTTGTTTTATTTATTGTATAGTTATTCTCACTGTCTGTTTTTCAGGTGGTGTGAATACCCCGAGACATGAAATATAACAAGGTCTGTTACAGATTAAAACAGGATCCAATAAAGAAGACATATTCAAAAATATAATACTGCCCCTTCAAATCAATAAATAAAGACAAGCATTTCATACACTAATGCATATATCTATGACCATTATAAATTAGTTGCTTGCCAGAAAATACACTTCTTAGCACAAGTGCCATTATTTAAAGTTGTCTGTTTAATGCACACTTAGTATATTTTCTCATCCAAAGCTGCACTGCATAATTAGACAACATCCATTCTTAAAAACTAAAGTAGATGCCAAAAATGTAATACATAAAGCATGACGTATTACAAATTTACATCTTCAAAAGTTATGTGTGGTTTCAGACAGAAAAAAATTGCAAAAAGATCACTATATTATAATGGCCTGGGTTTCATCTTAGCTTGCTCCATCTGTCGACTGGCAGTAATGTAAGTTATAATGCACTCATTCTTATTCAACTTCAGTGAATGGGTATTTTCCAGGGTAGTTCTATTAAGTGGACAACTAGATAGGTGTCTTAATAGTTTGCTGAATTATGGTTGTTTAAGTCTCGGTTAGATCAATGGGTTGATTGCTGGTTCTTTTCCCAGAAGACATTTATTGTCTTCTAAGGTGAACTCGGATTTCTGTCTGTATTCCCAGCATGGATGGGTTTCTGGCAACCTATTGGTCACATACAGCATAGTCTTACCTTTTTCACTTAGGACCCCTTGGGGCCACACTCTTATCCCCATCCTGCCCAGATGGGTGAGGGTGTCTGTCTCCACCTGCCCTTCTTTTGGCAGTATGGAGCAGCCAGGCTGTGCCTGTTGCCTTGGTGAGAGCCGTGACAGCTGCCTTGGTAAGAACTGTTCCCTCATTTCCCTTCTGTGCAGCTGGACACAACTGCTCAGCCAGAAAGAGAAGGAAAGAGTGGGCCTGCTGAGGGATGCAGGGGACCTAGTGACAAAGGACATGAGAAAGGAGCAACAGCTCGGTGCTTTCTTTGCCTGAGTTCATTGGCAAGGTCCACTCTCAGGCCTCCCAAATGCCTGTGGCTGGCAACAGGGTCTGGTAGAGTACAGTACATCCTGTGGCTGAAGTAGATCAGACTATGAACCAGTTTTATGCTCTGGGAAAGTACAGAGCAATGAGTCCAGCTGGGCATCTGATGTTCCTGAGGAAGCAGGCCAGTCTTACTGTGGGAGAGTTCTCTGTCATTTTTCAAGAGTGGAGATCAGTGAAGTGGAGAAAGTTCTGGGAAACTACAAGACTAATGAGAACCCTTAGAAAGATCATGGATCAAAGCTTGCAAGCACCCACTGCCAAGTGCACAAAGAACAGAACAGTGAAACAACGCCCTGGGATTTACCAAAGGCAAATTGTGCCTGAAAACAGGCACAATATTAAGATGACTGGCTTAGTAGACGATAAGGGGAATGCAGAGGATGTCATCCCCCTTAACTTAAGCATGGTCCTTTGCTCTGCCTCCATAATGCCACTGTAGATAATTGGAAAGATATAGACTGGAATTAAGATTGCATAGTGGATAAAATCTGTGTGGGCTGTCTAGGCTTAAAAAACAATGATCAGTGTTTTAATGACCGGGTGGTGGATAGTTACTGGTGGCATTCTCTAGGGACTGATACAGAGGCCTGTGTTCTTTATCATCTCCATTAACAATCTGAGTGATGGCGTGAGATGAGATGAACGTTTGTCAAGATTCAGGATGACACCAGAGTGGGGATGGGACAGGGGATTGTGGAGGTGGAAGCTGCCAGTGGAAGCTGGGAGCCGGGCTGCCAGTTAGAGGGACCTCAACAGGCTGACAGAAACCTCAAGAAGTTCAAAAAAAGCCAATACAAAGCCTTGCATCAAGGGTGTGAAAACTGCAGTGGCACAGGAGAGTGAGTGACTGGCCAGGACACTTCCAAGAAGGCATCTGGGAATCCTAGTGGACAAGTTCAGTGTGAATCAGAGTAGTGGAGGCAAGCTGCAATAGGATGAGTGTAGCCAGCAGGTCAAGTGGAGTTACTATTTCTGCCTGTTCAACCCTTGAGAGATCCCATCTGAGTACTGCCCAATTCTGGGACTCTGTTGCTCAAAAAAGACATAGACAATTTGGAGCAAGTCTGGAAGAGAGCCACAAGACTGGTCAGGTCACATGAGGAGAGGCTGAGAGAATGGTGCCTAATTAGGGGATGAATCTATCTGATAACTCTACTGTCGAAGGCTATAGAGGAGAGGGAGCTACACCATTCCCAGTGCAAGAACTGGGGGCAATGGAATCAAACAGCAGCAATGGAAATTCCAATGAAACACACAGTAAAAATTCTTCATGGTGAGAGTGATTGAGTACTGTACCAATTTGCCCATCTCCATCCTTGAAGGCATTCAGAACTTGACTAGACAATGCCCTGGGCAGCCTAGACCTATCTCTGAAGTTGGTCTTGCTTTGGGCAAGAAGGTGGACCAGACAACCTCCATAGATTCTTAATTGTACTGAGATTCTGATTGCTTATTATGGCTACTTCAGGCACTATTATTCAAGAGGAATAAATTCCCTGACTCCTGCCCTGTTTCTTTTTTTCCTATTTCCTCTATGGTCTGTGGCATTTTGGCTCTGCTTCTTGCCTCACCTGGCAGCCAGCTTGTGCCTCTCAGCAGCTTTTGCACGATGCCACAGGAGAGCAAAGGCTAGTGGGCCATACAAGCTGGCCAGCACGCCAGGAGTCTTTGTGCTTCTGCCTGTTAATCACAAGGTGCTACTGAGGTGTGTGAGCTGGCCAGCGTGCCAAGAGCCTGTGCATCAGGCACACAAAGAGAAATGAGCTAGCAGCAGGCAGCAGCAGATTGCAGAGATGTGTCCCAGTGCTGACAGGGGCAAGGACCAAATCACCCATGGCAATTAGTGCAGTCAAATCAGATGCAGCAGCAACCAGTTAGACCAGAGCTTGTTGTCTCACCTTCCTTCTGGCCTGGTCACCCCCACTATACCCCATCATACAGGCACCCTCATTTTTATTGGGAGGGGAATGAGGATCACATGGTGTTATATTGAATTATTTTATGTCATATTATAATAATTGTATTTATTATATATATTATATATACCATACTATATTCAATTAGTTACATTATGTTACATTACATCATATTATGTGTTGGTCTTCCCAGTCTGGAAGTCTCCATGCTGCCACCATATTTTGCCCTCTGCAGGTGTCCATCCAGACCATGAGATAGCTGAAGAGGTAAATGAGGCTCACACTCCCCTCTTTCTTCCCTCTCACACAGTGCAATGGATTTCAATAAGCATCTGAATTTGGAAGGGGGTATCCTAGCTTCTCCTATACCAGGAGAACCGGGAATGGGGTCAGACAAGAAGCTGTCTCTTGGTAACCTACTCTTTGCTCTAGCAAAGACCCTTATGCTGGAGGAGAGCAATGTGGAAAGGTAGAGCTGTGTCCATAGGATCTCATACTTAAGGACAGATACATGCTCATATCTGAGGCAGGGGGATCTCTGTCACGGGATGTTCACCCCAGTAAATCAGCATGGCGCTGATTTGTAAATGGTTGGCCTCATTTACCACATTCCTCTCTGCAAACTGAGCTTGTGCTAAGCTGCTGGAGCCCAGCCTCACTTTCCTCCAGCCGCTCACTTCCAAAAAATTATTGACATTGCCTCCAGCCCTTGGATGTTAGTGGTATTTTTGTTTTATGTTCTTTCCTAACAAGTTGACACAACTTAACAATGTTGGTCTTGTCACCAGATTATTCTTCTAAATGAGACAGTTATTCACAGTGAGTCATTGAATATTTTACAACATGGTTACAGTAGCTGCTCCGACAGGTACCTGTGTATAGATGAGAGTGTATGTACTGTCACAGCACTGTCACACAGGAGATGTTTGCTCTACCTTTATTTATACAAACCACTCACCCCCTCCTCTCCCTTGCTCACAGGCTGCCCTCTAATTCTCACGGCACCATCTTTCCACCTTGTTGCTCGGGTGGATGCACAGAGATGGCCCTACTGCTACGATATCTCTTGGGTTTCTTCGGGTGTTTGGGGAAAGTATCTGTTATTAATATCGTGCAACTGGAGATCTAACCTCTAGACAGTTTATTTCCTGGCAGACCAGTGAGCTTTGGAAGAGGGATTCTTTCCTTGAGGTGGGGATGGCTCTGGAAACAAAGTTCTTTCAATTTTTCCCTTTACACAGTCCTGCTCGATTTATTTTCCTGCTTCTTCCAAAGGACTTTGTGGCCAAGAATAACCAGAATATCTGCCCATTTGCCACTCTGTGGGTATCTGAAAATAAAGACCTCTAGTGCCTGCCCCCTGAACTGTAACCATCCCCAGGGAATGTGTGTGTGTGTGCCTGTGTGTGTAACTCTACAGTAACTCTCTGGTTTGCTCAGGGTTTAAGAAATAAGAGCCTAAGTGAAGCTCACCCTAGATTTTTGGTACTTGTTAGTGATCAGAAAGCCTTGTTTATCCTACATGGCAGAACATCAGAACCGAACCCCTTATTTTCTTTGCAAGGTGTTTTCTCTCCTTTTTAATGTCTGTGATAATACCTGCTTCTCAGAAATTGCGCTGCTTTAATTAATCCACATTTTAGACATACTTTGAGGTTCACAAGCACATGTGCTACTTAAACATAAACTATGCTTGTAAGAATTTGTAATTTCTTTGCAGGGTCTGGGTTCCTTTTTTCTCCTTTATTTTGCCTTGAAAAATAATTGTCCCAGAACTAGTTAAATAGCAGGAGAGTCTGAGCAACAGCTAAAGGGCCTCTATTCTCTGTCATCTTATACCTTGCACCTTGTCAGCAACACCTGTAAAGAGCTGGTGTAAAATGGCAGCACGCAGCTCTGCTAGTACTTTACACTCCTTTTGCACAGAGTGAACAGACTACACAAGGTGCAAGGCCCAAAGGCCTCTGTTTCTGCCCATTTGGGATATGCTCTTTGCATCAAATCTTGAGATTTCTTCCTTTTATTAAAGTAAACCCAAAGGGGTCCCCTAGAGGCATAGCCAATATTCACTCCTTGTGGGCACACAAATCCAGGATTAGCCTGTGGCTGTTCCCAGGGAAAGCATTTGCTAGTGAAGTCTGAGCTAGTGTTAGGCAGGTACTGTAACGCAGAAGACCTGCTCTGACTGTTTATTCATCTGAATTAGATGCCTCTGGAATGCATATTTGTGTACCCCCAGAGTTTAAAACTCCATCATGCTTGTGTCCTGAGACATGCTGTTTATCTGAAACTGATTTTTCTTTTACTTTACTGTGAATCCTTTCACAAATTAGGAGGATCTGAAAACTATTCTCTGCTGATTTCTCCCAGCTAACACACAGAAGCACTGTGGATGCGAGACCTTCCAAATTGCCAGATCCCTAAAATTGTAACATTTTGGTTTTCTTTAAATGCCACAGTTTCACTTTTACTAGGCGAAGCAGAGGAGAAGACTGGTAGAGGAATAATTATTAAAGCTGAATCTGAAATTATTCCAAGTCTGTGACTCTGCTCCTTTGCAGGAAGACAGTGCTGAATCCCTAGCAGTTTCCATGGCTCGCTTCTTAGCAGAGGTCCTCTAATGGTAAGTTGAAGCAAACAGAATGCCCACCACCAAAATTCAGCTGAATTCCAATGTTTACACCTGATTTTGAATTCAAGTCCAGATTTAAAGAAGATAAAGGAGGTCTGTCCATTTACAAAAATATCCTTAGATGGCTAAAAATATCAAAAAGCACTTGAATAAATTCTCATTAATAAACTAAAATTTGTCATCTGGCTTTTCTGACACTCTAATGATGAAAGATGCAAGGTGTAGATATTACAGATACACAGATGTCTTTCACAAGTAATAGGAATTATTAATATTATTATTAGTGTGTCTTACACGTAGGGGGTCTAACTGAGATAAGAGTCCCACTCCTTGTGCATGCAGTCAGACAATGCAGTTTGCCACATAAGTAGAGAATAAAGGCCAATAGCCAGAACCAGGAGAAAAAAAAAACCAAAGCAAGGCACACAACAGGATCAATCTTGGGCTTTTTCAGAGGACCTTTTTCAGAGAAACCTGAATTATCCTTGATTTTCTAAGGAAGATTGAAAGCCTACCTCTTTTATCTTATTGAAAACCTCAGCCTGACGGACATGTCTGAGGCCATACGGGAAGCCCATGGACAGGGGAAAAACACATGCAGGCACAGCAGCACAATGCAAATCTCTAGAATGCTTTTGCACAGAAATAGTGTTTCTTCATACAAAGAACTGTGTTTGGGCTCATGTCTAGCTTAGATTAAAGACCAGTGGATAAACATCTATCTCTGTTACTACCACAACCATGAATTTTAAGGGTTAGTCATCCCCGAGACCTGGAATGGCTCATTCACATGAGACAGAAATATTTCATTCAGCCTTGCACTCCTGGAAGGCTGACACTCCTGGGCAATGAAGCTCCTTTTTTACCTTTCTTTGCTTTCTCGGTGAGTGATCTTGACTGCATTTTCACCAAAACAGAGATGCAATATCTCACAAAGTGGTGCACTGCATGTTTCTGCCGGCATTCATTGGCTGTGCCTCGCGTGTAGGGCAAAGGCTTAGCCTCTAAGATTTGTTGGCAGCCTCCTGCTCTTTGTTCTTCAGAATGTGAAAATAGTGTAAATAGCAGCATCTGCAATTGCTCCTGCTGCTCTGACTGCCAGCCAAGTCAGATCCCCCTCCCCTCGGAGAGCAGTCCACATGCTGCACACAGGACTGGACCGGGGAGGAATTATATGCGGTGAGAGTGCAGCCTCAGGAGTGCTGTGAAGAATACGGGCCATCAGACAGGAAGGCAGATAGACTGCCTCCGAGTTCGGCTATTCCCAAATGAAATTTAAAAAAAATCTCTTCCCCACATCATGAGCCTTATATATTTTTTTAGAATTTTTGTGTCTAAATCTATCTTGCTATCAAAAATGTTTTAAAGAAAGGGAGAGAATAATTCACTCACTGTTTCTCTTGTGCAAGGAGAGCTCTATTCCAGGAGCAACCAACCTTTCTGTCATGATCCTATACCTTCCTGTACAGATTCTTACACTGAACCCATCATGACACTTCAGAGATTTCAGCAGCTGGGATCAGGTTCACTGTTTTTCTGCTTATATAGTGGTCTTAAGCAATTTTAAATGTGCATGTGGAAATGAAGTTTTAGAAATGTTGAAAAATGATTAGTGCTTTTTTTCCGCCGTATATATATACACATGCATACATGCATACTATATACTGTATATATCTGTCACAGCAGATTTTTTACTCTCCAGCTCGGGTTGAAAAGAGAGTTAAGTCCTTTTTCATGTGAAAGGCATCTAAAAATACCTGTTTGTCCATTTGAAATCTGCAAAAGAAGTGGAACAGTGAGTAGGCAGAGACAGACATGTTCATCTACAGTCTGCAACAAGGGAAGCTGGCAAAGAGCCCTGGAGTGAAATGCGTGTCCCAGAGAGATGCTGCTGACGGAAGGGTTCTGCAAGCTTCTTCCTAGCCAGCCCTATCAGACAGTGCCACCCCAAAAGCAAACTCTTATCATGCAAAAAATGGCATGGCAATGTCAGTGATATAAATGAATTGTCCAAGTATCTCATAGGCAGGCAGCTAGCTAGACTTGTGATGGCAACTAGCTAGACTAGCTGACGGCAACTTTAAAGCCTTAAAGTTTGTAAAAGGATTCAAGTTCTGCCTTGGCTACACAGCAGTTGTCCTGAGCTGATGCTCTATCATGAGGTTCTTATTCAGCAAGCAAAAAGTTCTTATTTTTAAGGAAGACATCAACTGTATTTTTTAGTTTTGTTTCCAACCTCTCCTCCTTTCTCTCTTAATACAGTCTTTCAACTCTTAACGAGCAGCAGAGCAGCCACAGTCCCATCTATCTTTCAGAGACCTGAGCTTCATTGTGAACCCACCTTAACACCAAGATTCAAAGCTTTCAACTACATTACTCTCCTATTTATTTTTTTACTTGCATCATTCCAACACATGCCAACCTCTAGCACATAAAATGCTTGGCTCAGAGGAACAGACGTATACAGCTGCACTGTAATTGTATAAAAAAAAAGCATGCTAATAACTCTTCAGTGCATTCAAAAACTCTGCTCATTGCTGAAGTCTGGGCAGTCTTCTACATGGTGCAGAGGCATAGATTACACAGTGCTTAATGGCTAAAACTGGAGTGCTAATATAGCCCAAGTACACTCACTTTACATTCAAGAGAATGAGACTTTTTTCTTCTTCACAACAAGTGGATTTTAACCCAACAACACTATAATATTTGATAAAAGCCAAGTGTGCACTGTGTAAACACAGAGGACTGGAGTGGGAACCTGAACCTAAGAGCTGTGTTCTTTTAGCAAGAGGGAAGAACTACCCTATGGGAGAAATGGCCAATCAAAGCAGCTCAGATTTTTAATGCCAATCACTCCTGCATGAGTATAGACCAGTCGTTCCTTGTAGAAATTATCTACCCAGTAGTTTTGAACAGTGAGTCCATTTTCAGGAAATTGTGAGCTGCTCTTTGGGGGAAAAAATGGAGGAAAATACATTAAAAAGACACTTTCTTTCAAATTATCCATCTAAGTGTCTTCCTATGTGCAGTTTGAAGATAGATTTTCAATGTTAAATCTGCACAGACTATGCTATGAGATTTTCTCTGGTTTATGTGAGTGAAAAACTGAAAATCATATTGAAAAGTAGTGTTCTTATTTGTACAAAGATTATCACATTTGCAGTACAGATCTAACATTCACAAAGGCAGGCAGAATGGCACATGCTGTGAGCATACCACTCCGGCTTAAAAGCTTTAATTCAGGAAAGTTGCTCTATTGAGGAAAAAGGAACGTAAGCACTTGCCTAAAAAGGAGTGTTTAAACTGCTTTCCTAAATATGGATAGATTGGAGCATGCACTTAAGTGGTTTCCCACACCAAGAGATTACACATCCAACAATTATACGAATTAATTTTGAATCTAATTTTGGGAACCAGGACTCTGCCCATTCCTCCTATGGATAAGCACTCCTCTTTCAGCCACACAAGGACCTTTGCCATGGGCAGTGCAGTTTGCCATGGGCAGTGGCTGTTTGACCCCCTGAAAAACCAGGCTGGGACTGGTCCCTGCATGGGCTGATAACCTGGATGCAGCTGCCATGCACCATAAATGCACTGGTGTGGCCAGTACAATCAATAAACCATAACCTACCCTCCAAACTGCAGGGGGATGAACCAGGGAAGGCTTTTGAAGAAATAAATAACAGCCCTTCTAGAGCTGTAAGTCTAGCCTCAGTTTTTCCCATGTGCTGGCAGGTTGGAGATTCAGAGGAACCTTCTTTAGGTTGTCCAAGGCTTACTAAGGGAAAGAGGACCTGCAGCCTTGTAGACAACTAAGATGTCTAAATCTACTGAGGAGAACCTTTTCTTTACCAGGCCTGATGCTGGGGCAGTGCAGGTATACTGATTGCACCCTAGGATGTTAACCACAGCAGAGGATCAAGTACAATACATACATGTAATGAAAAACAGAGTGCATAAGAAAAAAGGAAAAAAGGA
>VZRO01002961.1:696925-794013 GCA_013397915.1 Daphoenositta chrysoptera
AAAATAAACACATTGGCTGAGAATATATTTTCCTGTAGTTTTTGGATTTCTCTAACATTTTCAAACATTTAGGGCACAGTCTGGAAGCCAAGCTGACAGACACCACCCTTGAGCGATACTGGTTTGCCACTGACCTCGTGCACCAGTCAAAAAGAATAGCCTGCTCCATCTTTTACCCTGGCACGTGACTTCAAAAAAATCAAACAAGAGTTTCTCATTACACTTATTAAATTTGAGTATGGCTTGTTATTAATTGACTGAGGTAAAACAAAACCCTCTCGCTGTAAAACATAATTATTTAAGCTAAAGTGCTGATGACTTAAAATGCCATGTTAGAGCATATAATCTATGCTGAAATGAAAGATAGAAACACCTCCTTTTGGCCTAATTGCACTGAATTCAGTGCATTTGTTATGACCAGAAAAGTGAGACTTTAAAGGAATGCTGGATATGGGTATTGTGTTTTATCAGTCACCAGATGCCAAGGCTTTCCCTACCCCTAAGGAAACAGGCCATCAATGAGCTACAGCAATAGAGAAAGCCTTCCAGGGCCATGCCTAGGACTAATAAAAGAGCAAATCAAAGTATTTACCTCTTACGTAGGAGCAGCACAGTAAGATATGCTTTACATATGTTCCCAAAGATGTCTGTAGCTGGGTGGGTTTCTTGCAGTACCTTTTTTTCTCAAGCAGTTTCTAGTTTTCTGGTGTACTTTAATTTGGAGGGGAAAAGGGCTTCCTATTAGTAAATAATTCATCTATCATACTTGTATCTTAGATTTATGAAGTGACTTTGCTTCACCAAAGAGCATTGCAAATGACTGGCTAGTTCATCCCTTCTGATTTTTTGCCACAGAAGAGAACACTGGTTCAAATAGTCATGAAATCTGTCAGAGGAGGAGGGAGCTGACTGTGGCACTGTCATCCTCCCCTTTGCCTGTAGCTCGAAGCACGGCCATGTGTATGAATTCTGCCTGACTGGAGGTCCACTGAGATTTGGGGCTGAGAAGGAGCTCAAGTAAAATGTGTGTTCTGGGCAGTCATGAACCCAGGAGGAGCAACATTATATGTGGCATAAATGTCTGATAAACCCACATGGGAATAGGCATGGAAGCAATGACTTGGCCTAATCAATAGCAGCTGCTAGATTCACTTTTATGCTATTGTATCTCATGAGGGCACGAGGTGTTTCAGCGTGTAATGGGTCCTACAGGATCTGTGGCAAGCAGAGTTGTTTGGGGGAAACACTGTAAAGTGTCTCAGCCCTTCTCCAAATGCACCAAAAATTTTACTGGACCCTCCTAATGCTGGTATCCTTATAAATTTTTGTGGCTGGGATGGAGGTTGCCAAGGTTAAATCACCAACGACTAATGATGAGCATTGTGCAGCCTCACCTTTATGCACCTTCTTTGCAAGGCAGAGCTAAACTCCTAAATTATGCATTTAGGCTTCCCTTCAAAATCAGAAAAGTCTGCTGTCTGAGAGTGCCTTGTCACAAGCTGACATGCTGAGCCAGGAACCAGTAGGAAATGGTTTATCCGGTTACTCTGTAAGGATTAATTATGGTGGGGACTAGTCCCCAGGTCTCCTTTCATCCTGCCAAGTGCTTTAACCAAGGGTTAGAGAATCACTGACATTTTCCCCCCCTGCTTTGTTTATTCAGTGCCCTTTTTTCCCTCTTTTGGTGGTGAATACCACCTCCCCAGTCTGGCCTCCTCTGCAGGAGGGGATATGAGCTGGAGTCAGCCCCGTGTCAGAGTGTGAGTCCATGTGAAGCATGTGCTCCAGCCCCCAAGCTGGTGGACAGACCTTTGCTTGTAGGAGAGGTGGCTGAGGGAGGGGGAGGAGGAACAGCTCCTATTTCCAGGAGGCTCCAAATGGAGACACATACATTAGGCATGCTCGGAACAAGCAGTGAAACAGTAAAACATTTCCACAGAAGCTATTTATCATAGCAGGAAGACATGCCCTAACAAAAATTCACTTGCAGGAAGCTGGTAGGGTCTTGCTTTGCACAAGCACTCATGCCCCTTTCCTTCTTTGTATTCTGCAGGGTACAGAAAGGTACAGCCAGAAAGGACATCAAGAGGTTTTGGGGGGATTTTTACTGACTTGACATTGTCCCACACAGGAGAATATTTTCTTTTTCAGCTCCTCCTGTGTTAAAGACATGGGTACTTGCCTTTCCAATGCTGCTCTTGGCATTGAAAGGGGGTTAGTCCAGTGGATCCTGCTTGTGACGGACTGGAGCTTGACTATAAACAAAGAAATGACAATAAACAAAATCCTAAGCTAAGGGGATTTCACTGTGAGCGTGTGCCTATATTGACAACTGTCAAATCCGTCACCAATCCACCTCATTCACTTATATGGCACAAAACATGGGGTTTCATTTTAATCCTAAAGGTATATAACCCTAATATAACCATATATATATATATATATGAAACTTCTGTTTGCCGTCAGGAAAAGGCAAAAGTAAAGCCCTTCCAGCAGAATGTATTGATATGGATACCATGGACTATACACAGACCCATTCCATAACATGGGTTTTCCAGATACCTATTTACTAGCCTACAATGGGACCCAGATCAGTTGCTGTAGGCGCAGCAGAAACTCAGAGAAGAGCACTTCTTCCTCCATGGAGCTTGGATCTATGCTCACCACCACTCCACAGGCTCTGTGGAGCTCCAGGCTGGAGCTGGCCTTATGGAGGGCTGAGGGAAGTGCTAGGGAATGACGGACCCTGAGCATGATAACAAGTAAATCATCTGTGTGATGCATGACCTACGAGTTCAGCTGAAACCGGCTACCCTTTCTCCCCAGAGCAACTGGTTCCTCCTCAGCAACAGATCTCCTTTCAGCATAGACCTCTTCAAATGTTGGCAGCACTGACACTGAGGCTCAAGAACACCTGGGCATGTTTGTGATATGACAGTGCTATTAGATCTGTCACAGTAATGTCTGGTGCATCCAGAACACTCACGTGTGAGCACCAAAATGACACTGTCCCCTTCTCCTTATTTTTTTTCCTTTTTTTTTCTTTTTTGGTAGAGAAAGATCATCCAGAATCAACCCAGTAAAAAGAATTGTCATAAAATCTCACACCATTGACTTGTAAATGGAATTGAATCTGTGGAGTCTACATAATGATCCTATCAAAAAGGGAAAGAGCTATCACATTCATATAACAGATGAGATATGAAATGACTACTATGGCAGATGAACACCCCAGAGGTATTTTGCTTTATTCTACTCACTGCGTTTATATCTCCAGTTTCTCTAATTTTAGTTATTTTTTTCCTCAGGTCTCAAGACAAGAACAGAAAGACTTTATTTTCTTTCTTTCTTTTTTTCCTTTTTTTTTTTTTTTTAACAAATAACCTCATACAGAAGTCAATAATATAAATACTTATGTTTCCAAGGTCAGTGCTGGGGCTTTATTAAAACTGATTTTTCACAATGCATTTCTCTGCCGTTGCTTCTGCTGTTGCTGCTAGAAAGCTTCCAGTCATTCCCCCTTCCCTATAACCATCATTTGGGTTGCTGAGAAGTTAAAGTACTTGCAGCAGACAAGGGCCAAGTAGTGACAGGCTCACCTTCTTCACTAAAGAAATTGCCCTGCTTAAGAAAATCAGATGCAAAGCCCTCCTCCCTCCCCTTCTAACCCTCAAACATTCCTTTACATCTCTTACCTCCATCTCTTTCCCCCTTCTCCCCTGGCCCCCTCTGTTCAGCATTTTGATTAGTGACTACTTAAAATAATCAGAACAGCCACTTAACTGGGAGTCTCACACTCGCACCTGAAGCTAAAACACAGTGTCATAAAAATGAAAAGTCATCAGAATGGCAAAGACTGCCGTTTGCATGCAGCTGCCAGAAGAATATATTCATACAGCAGTGATTGTGCAGCACTGCTGTTAGTCAGCACGGGCTGGATTAGTACACAGACCCTTCTATCACTGCCCTCCAGGGATTCACACCCTGGGTTTAATTAGGGTTTGTGCCTGGTTCTGCTTCAGAGGGATGCTGAGTTAAGTGCAGCCCCAGTGTATTGTGCTGGACGACCTCTGTCTATATGGAACATGCTCCTGCTGTGGCATACACAACACACACACAAACCCCTCACACATTCTTCTACCCCTTTTTTATACATTATTGCCAATATTACAGTGCACAAGCTGGAGGGTACTGCTTAAACCATGTGTTTTGTACTTATTAAACACTGCTGGCCACAGGGAATGAAATGAACCAGGGCTCATCCGTAGGAAATGTTGTTGTGGCACTCTTTAATTGTATGGAGCAATATCATCCAATATGATGTAATGAAGACTTGTGGAGAAAACCAGCCTTTTCCCTTGAAGACAATGCCAATGTTTTTTAATTTTTATTTCATTCACTGACAGGTTGGGAGATGAAAAACAAAATGTGATCTTCCAGCATATTCTACATACCACATAAGCCCTATACATCCATGTTTATTGTCTATGAGCAGATTATCAGTAAAAAAGGTAAAGAGTGGACAGCAAATAAAGAGAAAAAGACTTTGAGAGTTAAAACTGTTGCTAAATCAATCCTTCATGTCTCTTTCCCTTTACAAAAAGGAAGGGAAATGTCCTATACTGTGCCCAGAGTGTAGATAGAAACCTTTGAATTACAGAGTGGTACTGAAAGTGTAGTGCATCTAACCTTCATCTTATTTAAAGTTTTTTATTCTCTGTCATTGTTTTGGTTTAAAAGACCCTCAAGGAAGGTTGTGAAATGTGTATTAGCTACCTGAAAGAGCCGTTGTCTCCTATATGAATAAATATTTAGAAACTATCCCAAAGTCCCCTGTTGTCAATGGAAAATTTTCCATTGATTTCAGTGAGCTTGGATAAGACCTTTAGGCAATTGTCTAAAAGGAACAGTTTCACTAACTTTATATCTGTATCTTCTACTACTTCTTCTTATTAGATTGAATAAAAATAGAGACAAATTAGGAAAGCTGTGCAGAATCAGAACAGATAGAGTGACTTGTGTTACGGTAACTTACTTCCCTTGTGCTGGCTTTGTCTCACCTTCCTCACTGTTTGCTTAGAGAGGGTAAGAGGGGTGTAGGCTTTGTGCTGGGCAGTGCTACTGCACAGCAACAAACTGGGGAGAGAAAAGAGACAAAACACCAGCCACCAAGAACAGCACTGAGCATGGGGTTACGGTGAAGGGTAGCCTACTTGGATTTTGCTGGTTCGGTCATATAGAAATTTTTCCACCTCTGTCCCCTTTTTCGTATTGACCACTGTTACCTGCATGATTTTGTTGAACCTCAAATCCTCCTCATTTCAGTGATTTCCTTGTTACCTGTGTCCCTGTGTGAGCCTTGTTCAAGAGACACAGAGACGAAAGCAGAAAAATTTCAGAATTGAGAGAGCATGATGGAGGGATAAGGCTAGAAGGGAAGAAGGTATGAGATGAAATGACAACCAAGGGAAAAGCATGAAAATGTTAGCTTGCTTATAAGCAAGATCCAAGAATTCCCCAAACCACAAATAGGAAGTTTGACTATGAAGCTAAGACTAAATTCAAATCCAGTTAAAGACTGAGAGGAAAAATCTCAAAGAACTCCACTCCTGCAAAGGTTGAGAAGGTCACTCTGAAGTTTGAGCAAGCAGCCTGAAAAGAAGAACAATGAAGCAGAAAGGAAGCATAGCACACCTTGTTTAAAGAAGGAATGAGGTTTAAAATCCTGTTTTGAATTTTAACGGCTCCCAGCACCTCTCCCCACAAGGTAGGAGAGAGAAGTAGAGCAGAAGGCTCCATTACTTCTTTCTCCAGCAACTTTGGTATCTGCTTCTTACTGACTTTGCAGCCTTCACCCACTGCTTCACTTAGCTTCCACAGAGGACATCCTGGATCCCCTTCCTTGTACCACAGCCCCAAAGACCAGTGGCCCCCCAAAGCCTTCACCAGCTGAGTTGGCACCTGCAGTGCAGCAGGTGGTGGCTGTGCCCCTTCCAACCCTCTGCCCTGGGGAAGCAAAGGCAAACCCACTGTGCCTGCCACCATGACAGGGCTCCAGAGGTGAAAGCTGTTGAGCCAGATTATACAAGCACCAGGGGACTTGTAAAGCTTTTATTGGCATTTAAATACATATTTAGGGACTGTTCTACACATGTAGTATTTAATTTCCACACCTGGTTATTTGCTGTTATTGAAGTCTCTGATTAAGCATCTTAAAACTCCCATTTTTATAAGACCCCCTGCACATGAATATCACTGAAAGACCACGACTTTGCTGCTTTGCTGTGTGAGAGGGAGCCCAGGCCCAGGTGGATGAGGACCCCTCCTCACAGGCATGTAGATCTGCTCATGCAGCCTGTTCTGCAGCACGGGAGACCGAGACTTGTGTCCACCTTTCTCCTGCTGTGACATGTTGTCAGAGGTTGCTGCCTGACCCTGTTCTTAAGGATAATGGAAGATTCCTGCCTTTTTCTTAAAAGTGAAACTGGTCCTTGTTGAGTCTATCTAACAACCTCAATATTTGTTCATTTCACATTTTGATGAAAAACAAAAGCTTTTTCCTTCATGGGAAATCCATACTAAATTAATATGCATTGCAAGATATTTTTTCCAATGCAAAAGACATAATTCTTCATTGACCTGCACCTTGCAACCAGTCTGCAGCTACAGGGGTTGATGTTTTTATTAGGCATAGAGGAGGTAAGATCTCGGTCCAATAAAACGACTAACTGGGGTCCCTCCCACACCTATCTCTTTTATACAGGAACCAACATGGAAAACTAGGAGACTCCTGATTTGGGTTTTTACAAGTGAAATGACCCCCTAAAAGGGTGATAAACTGTTCCTATAAAAAACCAGTGATCCCAGCTCTTTAAAAGGAGAATTTTACCATTCAGATCCAACCAGATCTTCCTACCACTGTAACGGGGGCTGCAGGTTCCTCTCTTTGTCATGCCGACAGTGTCTCCAAGCATGGTGTTCCGAGCAGAATTGCCTCATCTTAACTCATTCAGATGTCCTTCCTGTGAGTCAGAAGCATGAACACACTGGCTGATGTCTTCAGTCCTCCTGCCTCTTCCCCAGCCACTCAGCAGGGATTCACAGCCTCTGGCAGAGGACAATGCTGATTGTGCATACGGAGGTGGAGCGGGGAGACCAGAGTGGGAGGGCAAGGTGTGATATGCTTTGTCACCTTGCAACAGTCACTCGGTACTTTCTCTTCTGCTTTTGCAAGGCCTTGCTCACCTCCCACAGTCTAGACCCAAACAGCATTTTATTTCCTCATCTGGATATAACCTGCAGGTAGCAGGTAAAAATTCAGAGAGCTGCTCACTTGCAGTCATTCACTCGCATTGGGTTTCCAGTGCCTTCTCATGGGAGCGCTTTCAAGAAGTCTTTCTCACACTCTCACATCTAAAAGTGCTTTGCTCGTCAGAGAGGTTCAGGCAGGGCAGGTCTTAGCAGTAGTATTTTCGTGTGGAGGAAGAACTGCACCACAGCTAACAATAAGCACTTCTTCAAGAGCTAATTGAAGATAGAATGTATAACACCATCTGTAACCAGCCATCTGGTGATTCCCAATAACACTGCCTTCCACACCACAAGGAGGGGAGGAATTTATAGAATAGCAATCTAGTTTGAACAATCTGATTTGGATAAAACGTGAGCCCCTCTTTGCCACCTCCTCAGCCATTATCCGTATTCAAACTGTGCGAAACCACAGCTCTTGTGAGGCTTTAAAAAAATTGCTATAGGACTGTGAATAATAATGATGATGACAATCAGAAATGTATTTATTAGTTACCTTTGAACTTTCGGATTCCAGCCGGACAAGATGCAGGAAACCAGGACCTCAGGAGAGTCTTTTTTCACAGAAATGACAGACCAGTTTTGCATTCCCAGGGGATAGTGCTAGCAGAGATAAGTATCTGAAGTTAGGAATGATTATCTGAGTTGAACTTACAAACCTTCTGCAGTTCACCCTCATTCCCTATGCCTTCTCTTACTAATGCATGAAGGGACTGTAAATTAATGACCACCAACCTGTCAGTTGTGAATCAACAATATATTTTACTCACAGGAATGCAAAATCAAAACAAACCCCCCTCAAACACCAGTGGTTTCTGATGTACTCTTGGAACACAAAAACATCTGACACTATTTTTGCCACATATCATTAGTGAAATTCGAACCTGTGCTGAATCCTCAAGCGGCCTTTTCTTTAAACTGTGAGAGAATTTTAGCAACTGCATTTGGTACCCTTGCAAACACGGGCAGAGACTGGTAATATGGACAGACCTCCACTTTGTGCAACACAAATGGCACCGACTATAATAAATATGAGGAGTGATTCCCAAACCGAAGACTGGCAAATAGTTACCCAGCTGCTACAGAAATAGCAAGATAGATTTTTTTTTTTTTTTTTTAAAGAAAAGAAATTAAATGAAATGGATATTAGCTGGAAACATCTGTGTTCACCACAGAGCAAAATGCATATTCAGCAGCCAGTTTATTGGCTCTTTAGAGGATGTGAATGGTGCATTGTAAATAATGACACGCCTGTAATAAATTCCCAGTAAAAAAGAGAGGGGGACTGAGCCTGTTCCTCCCACAATTCACATTTCTGGGTCCCTGCTGTGAGTGATGATTCACAGCAGTCACAAATTCCTGTTTTCAAAATGCTATTGTATACTCCAGGGCTTTCATTAAGTTTTACACTAGCAAGGGAAATTTAAAACTTGAGAGAGAGAGAGAGAGAGGCTCTGTGGTGACATTCATTTAACACTCACTGTACTGCACTGATAGATGTGATAGGAGGGTGCATGTCAGAAATCAGTCTGTGTTGCTTTCTTCAAATGTAAAGAATGGTGCATGAAACCCTGACAGTATGTAAGAAACAATTCAAAAACCCACCAAAATTGTGACTTGACAGCTTTTGTGTTTTGGAGGTGTATAAAACATTGCATAAATGTATTGGGCTTCAGCATTTAATTTGTGCTCCTACGGGACAGGCAGCTGTCTTAATTTCCTTCTTGATGCAAGTATATCAGGTCTGTGAGTGTTATGTATAAAAGATGTACTGTTCCAGCCTCACAGCTCCAGGATTGAGCTAGCTGCAAAGAAAGATTTCGTTGCAGAGAATATCCCTTTTCCTGTCAAAGCTGGGTATCAAGATGTGCAGATGAATTTTTGCACCCTGACCAGGGAATTCCTAGAACATCATTCTGGTGCATGGAGTTCCAGCATACTCCCTCCACTGGGCCTTTCACCTCCAGGACATGGTTTTATATTCAGTCTACATCATTTCAGCCAAACGGTTGTTCTACAGCTGCAAAGCACACTAATGAGATGAGTTTTTGGCAGACTCACAAAGTTCTCAGTGCCCAGAGTTACACATGTTGTACACTGTCTGCTGGCTACCTCTGTTTGCACTTAAGGAGGCACTGTAAGATTTTTTTTTAGCAGAGAATATATTGCCCAGTAGCTAAAATGTTATACAAGCTTCTTCTCACACTAGTGAATTTGCCATACCCCATTCATTTAGAAAGGAGGCATCCTTATTCTCAGCTAAATTAAGGGCAGATTTTCCAAGAACGAGGGCCAAATTCTGCTCCTACTTTTTTTTTTTTTACCCAAGTGCAATTTCATCTTTTCATTGGGATTTCTCAGGGAAAGACAAAATGACTGTGTCTCTCATATGGCTGTGGTATATTTCTCTGCTTCTTTTTTGCTCTGAAATTTAAAACCTTCTGTCACAATTTTTAGCTATAATTACTGAGTTCAGAGTTTCACATTGAGAGCTGCACCCAACACAGGTATGAAGACATAGAAGCATGAAATAAAAGCTGTTCAGATTCTGCCTAATAAAAATCTGTAACACTTCATCAACATCACAGGTTTATTAATTTCAGGGTCATTTTAAGAGAGAATTTGTGAAATTTGCGCCATTTTCCACTTTGAAAAAGAGATCGGCATAAATCTTGGAAACAGACCCATTACATTTAATTAAAACACAAACAGAACTGAAAATGTTGCTTTTCTCTCCCTCACCCTTTGCACTTTTCATTTTCTCAAAAAGTGGGTAAAAGTTTATTATGGTTTTTGGTTGTGTCTGAGTTTTGCTTTAAAAAAATATGTGTAAGATGAGAAAATGCTTGAAACATTAAGTGGTCAACTAATGGCACTTCATTAATTTGCTTTGTTCAGGAGCTGGAGCAGGGAAAATGTACTGCTCTAAAAGCACCGGGCTGCAAGATTTCAGAGCAGAACCTACACGATCCTATCCCAGCTCCACATCTCCTTCCTTTCCCAAGCAAATGTCCCTGAGGCTATCCAGCCCTGCATGACAACACTCCCTCCACACCTCACCCCACCCCGAGCCAACATTTTGGGAGCCAGCATCGCAGGATTTGCAGCTCCATACCAGTTATTTAATTTTCCAGGGAGTACCACCTCATCTTTCTTGGAGGCTGCTGCCTGCCAGCCAGCTGCCATGTTGTGGAGTGGGGTTGATAGAGCGCGTTGTGGAAGAATCAAGCCCTGCACGCTCTCAGAGAAGGTGCTATTTTTGGTTCTTCTCTTCCTTTTTTCTCACCTACGCTGAGGAACTACAGCTATTCAAACTGACTGCCTCTGCCTGCTTGAGGTATGGAAAACAATTTTTTTTTCTGCCCGGGGTAGGAGGAATGGCACGGTGTCACGGAGCTGCTGCCAGCAGGAGAAGCTCTTCAGACGGGGTCTGGTTTTCAGGGCAGTGGGGCAGCAGAGATTCTAGATGCTTTCTAATGCTACAGCCAAAGGAAGCAACAAGGACAGGGAGAAGCAGATAGACTTCATTTCTGCAAAACAGTGGTTTTCTTGGGATCTTTTAGCTTATTTTGTTTGTGAGGTGGATAACAGGAATTTCCAAAAGGAGTTGGTGTTAAATGTCAGGTTCACTGACAGAAGATCCATTAAGCTAGGTAGGGTAGGTGTGCTGATAGTATTTGTTTTCCAAAATAATATTCAAACTGAGACATGTTTTTAAGAAAGAAAGCTTTTTCTTTGTAAGGTCCCTGAGGCAGAATAATGGAAACTGCTTGTTGCCTTTTATATCATGGAAAAAATGGATAGGTACATTTTTAGTGGTACTCAGATATTTACACCATGAATCACCAGAACTGACTTTTCCTTAAACTTCACAATTTGTCAAAGATATATTTTTTTTTTATCTTTAAGTTTTGATAGAGGTCCCACCTCTTCTATATGACACCATAACAATTAGGTATATCTGAAGCTCCCAAAGGTGTGGAGCCCTGATTTTAATCTGTGGTGGCTGGTGGGAAAAGACTTTCATTTGGGAGTTTTATTGGTCTGAGAAAGCCAAAGCCTTTTGAATACCATGGTATACTCCAAAACATATTTCCTTGATGTCTGTGATAATAGGAGATGATGCGGGTCCAATTGGGAAAGACCATCACTGCAAATTAAGATGTGAAAACTGGATTTGACAGAGCAAGTATTGTTTGCTAATTTAGCAGATAATTTCCTTGCATAGGCAATGCAATGCAAATACATGGGTGCATTAAGAACCTGAAAAAAATGAATTGATGTGCCTTTCTTCAGAACCTAAGCACTGTTTATATGCCCATTTTAAGATAAATCATTTTAAATCATCCATTTTTTAAAAAGTTGCTCAATGTAATAAAGATGTTTTCCAATATTACTTTTAATATCTTATTGGATTATATTTCATATAAATAATGCACATATTTTCTCCCAATTCTAGGAATCTTTTTTTCCCTGTCTCAAGGTGACTTTGAGCCTCGTCACTTTATTGCAGACTTCAGAGGTTTTCATCACCCTGTTTGCAAGTACCATTTCAGTGGTTAATCACATCAGGGACAGCTGTCTCTGGGGTGCTCTTTTTGATACTGGGATGGAAAAAGCCTTTAAAGACCATTCCTTTGGTGCTCCAAGCACAAAATCAACCACTGACATATGCCCTGCAGACAGGGGAAGCCAGTAAAATGATATCACAGCTATTAAATGGGTTCAACTATTTTTGTCTTTTTTTTTTCCTATTCCAATAAATTTTTTGGAACCTACCCCACCGTCATTGATTCTACCCCTAGAGAAGGAAGCAGAAAATCAGTCACTGTGAGAGTCTGAAGCATTTCACAGCAAACTGCTTTCACCTCCCAGGAGAAACTGAAATATGTTCCCGAATAGAGGACTTGGAAACTTTTTTTCTAAATTGCAAGAATGTGAATTATTCCTGTTGGAGACAGAGCATGAGAGAGAAGTGAGAAGAGTAGCTGCAGTTTCTCATCACAGCCTTATTCTTCCCTTCACCACTTATCAACATGTAAACTTTGTTTTCTCAGGAGTAATGATTTTACAACCACTAGGGACAATAGGAAATGTCAGATAAGAGACTCATTACACACCAAGTCAGCCCAGACTGACAAGACTGGAACAAAATTCAGGAAGAATGAGCAGAATTTTCTATGGTTATGTTTTGTCTAAAAGTGGCCACTAAAGAATAATATAATGTGTTGGATTTTTATTTAAACTGTATGTTCATGGTGCTTTTTTTTTTAAAATCTCTTTGTATCACAACAGAAGGCTGACTGAAAAGCAAACTCTGCATTCAGTGCTGCGATCTCATTTTCAACTTTGGGGCTGAAATGCAGATTCAAAGGAAAGTTCAGATCTAAACTTTGTGTTTCCTGCTTATCTCTCACTGCATTCCACCACACACTGCAGAAGGAGGTAGCTGGCAGCACGTATGTATAGCTTTCAGCTATTGTATAATGGATTTTGACACAGGCCACAGTGGTGATGACCTGTGCGAAGTGGACACCTGTTATGAAATCTCATATGATTTTGCAAAGAGCTCATGATAAATGTTGTCAGTTCAACAGTGAAGCTCTACAGGCCATGAATTTGTAATGGGTTTCTTGGGTGTGACTATTTGTGCTGGGATATATAGATTGTGAATGAAATCCAGATGATAGCCAAATTTCTGTTTCTGTTCTGCCGAGTCACAAGTCACACAAAGAGAGAGAATGGAAAAGGTCCTTGAACTTTGAGCTTTAAAGGACTTTACATCAATGGTACCGACAAAGGGCACTTTTTGGAGGTCACCAGTTTATGTAAATCACAACTTGCTTCATACTGTTAACACTGGCTGGGTTTTCTTAGTGATAATTGCCCTGTATATACTAACCAACATATGCAGAAAGGTCCTCATCAGCAAAATATTCTTCCTATCCCGACATGAAAAGGAGCAACATGTAGTTTGCACAGAGAAAACCCAGGTGAACAAAATGGAATAAGAACTATCTTTTTCTCTTTCCTTCTGTGCTTTTTCTTTCCTGAATGTCTCATATTCAGCAGACCCGCTTTGAACGTTCAGCTGGTTGATCACTAGAGAACTTATTTTGCATGTAAGTCAGCTCTACTTTCATGACAATTTCAACTGTGCTGGTGTCAAATGAACATGGAAACCACAGGATCTTAAATGACTGCTGGCAAGGCCTAGCAGATTCACCACTTCCCTATTTCACATCTGATAAAATGAGAAAATCTTATAAAAAGGAGGAGTACTGTAGGGCCCTAGTCAACATAAGAGCTAAGAAAGTGGGGGGAAAATAGTGCAATGATTCCATAAATTTAAGGACCACAAATGCAAAACTACAAGTAGACCAGTATACCAGTAAGAGAACTAAAGTAAACAGAGGGAATGTTTACCACCTCAGGTCCTGATGAACTGTGGTCCAGATAACCTGTTAATCATCCTTCTACAGTAAGTTTCACTAGGACTGACATCCACTTTATTTCAGTGATATCCAGTGTAAATGTTGTGTGTATGAACCAAATAAAATACCCCAAGCTCCATGTTGTGCGCAGAGGCACACAAGCCACAGTGATTTCTGTCTCTTATAAGGACATGGGTTGTGTGGAGAGTATTTTCAAAGCTTTGTCTAGTCCACACAATGCATCTCAACCAGTACTTCTTGTCCTGAGACCAGGATGCAAAGACCTACAAGGAACCAGCTGCAGAGAAATAAAAGAATGTTTACATTTTATTATGTACAATTACATTTTCCTTGTCATATTGTCACAAGCTGAGTTCCAGGGACACTCCATGAGTTCAGAAGAATGGCTTAGCCAGGAGGAACACCCTGTTGAGGGCTGTTACTGGGCAGCCTGAACATGATCAGGGGTAAGTCCTTGTGGGTGATGCAATCTTTTTATATACAGCCCTTTTGCATTAATTTAATCCAACAGGCAAAACCATGCTCTCTGTGCCATAGTCAGGCCTAGAGACAGAAGAAGGGCTCAGTGAGACAACAGATACATACAGAAACTGGGCAAATTGTTCACTGTGACCAAAAAGAGCTCAGATGGTCAGCTTCCACTCTAGACTTCTAGAGCTTAAGGTTTACTTCTTTCAAAGCATAAAGTCAATAATAATAACAAATACAATAGCTCAAGAGATAACAGTACCTTAGCTGACAATAAATCATACAGCACCTCTCCATTCTCAACCAAATTGGCTCCAGCCTTTAGTATTTCTTTAATTATTTTCTGATGTAAGTTTGGGCTCTTGACTGGATGAAAATAAGAAGGTTTCCTTCAGTTCTAAAGCATCTCCTAGTTCAACGAGGTAACTTATTGTCAAGTCAAAGATTATTTGCTTTCAGTTACGAGTGAAATAATAAATCATTCACTGTTTTCTGGACATGTAACTGCAAATTCCTTTGCTAAAGCTATTTGCTTGCCAGTTGCACTATTATAGATTAATTACTCAATAGCAGTTTTGAAGGTGATGCCTGGTTGAGGATTCACACTCTCACACTGCTGAGTGAAGTCAAACACACGTGGTTACTTTAAGTCTGGCTTTAGCATATGAGCCACTCTACAAAGGGATCATAAAACAAAGTACAAAGTGACAACCATGGATACCACTGATGTTCCTTGCAAAAAAGAGACAAGATGAAGGAATGTCTACTGTGGAGAACCAGATGGAGAGGTCCTTATAGATGCTTGGTCTCCTGATTCAGACACATCTGCTTGGGTGGATTTATTACTCTCCAGCAATGACAGCCTGAACCACAGCTTGCTGGCATCAACAGGGGTCTTTCTACTAACTTCAGAGCATTAGGATTGGATACAAGTCTTCCTACTAACATCACTACACGTTAGGTAGAGAATATATTTGAAGAGCTGAGTCTAGTTGATTTCACAAGATTTAACTTACCAAAAGTATTAACTACTTTTTGATATATTACTTGGTGTGGTGTTTTTATGACCTTTATTAATTTAAAATCTGAAACTTATAAGCATGTAAATGCAGTACAATAAAAGATAACATAAAAGATTCATAAGATTGGTATGGCATTTCAAACAAAAGGAGAAATATGGTTCATGGGTATTATAAACACATAAATTATGATCCAAATTACTTTGTTTTGACCATTCAGGAATGCAAAAACTTTTAAGAAGAGAGTTTAGAAGGTTGTATATGGAAGTCTGGTCAGAGTTAGGTCTCCTTAGAATTTAGCCTGGAAAAATTAATTTATAGGAGGGGGAAGGTTGTATAAACATTATTAAAGCAGAAGTTTGCTATTGCTATAAAATTTCTCAGTGGGTAAGGCCATCATATCAGCTCAAATTCAAAAAATCAAGACAGAAAACTTCTGGTACTAATTGGATATTTGTTTAATACTGTTCTGACATAGGTTGTAGGGGATTGGAGTAGGTGCTGTCTGGAGGTCCCTTTCAACCCTAACTTTTCTGTGATCCTGTGAACTCCAGTGACAGCACTCACACAGTCTTGGAAATGATGTAAAAATAGTTACCACTGTCCTTTTGGAAACTGGAAAACTATCAAAGCAAGAACTCTTCAGTTTTACGTTCATTCCACAATACTAAAACCAGTCAGAAAAATTAAGCAGCTATGATGTTCTGCATTTCTAGGTTATTTTACATTGTGTGTTAATGATGAGTATTATTTACTCACTCCTGTACAGGGAAGGAGAATGAACTGTGTCTTCTGTGTCATTAATCTTTAGAAATACTACACATGAGCTGATGAAATATTTAAAAACATATCTTTTCTAAGTGACATTATTTTGGTGACTGGGATGGAGTTGCAGAGATTTCACTGAAAGCACGATGACAGTGTCTCTGAAAGATGCTGAAGTGTATCTCTGAATGTATTTATGAATACTTGGGACCGGGATGACACTGCTGAATGCTAGCCTTGTCTTACTTTCTCCTCATATCACCCATCTAGTCGTTAGGAGCAGGCAAGTTCGAGCTATCTGCTTTTTCCTAGAATTATTCTGTACAAGCTGCTCTAAGGAGAACTGTCTGAGCTTTCATTTTCAAGAGTGCTCCAGTCATGTGGACAACACTCACTCCAGCACGCTCCTGCATGCAACAGTGGCCACAGCTCTAAAGAGAAACCTGTCCACTCTCTAGTGCAAGTAACCATTTCTGAGCTTGCTGAACTTGCCTCCACACCATACAGTTTATGCATTAAGTCATATTTTACACAAGAGATACTTTTCTACCACTATTGACAGTTTGGCAATACAGTATACTAAAATAACTTTGCAGAGGTTTATGCTAAACCTCGCCAATCCCTGTTGTCTCTGCTAAGGAACAAGAATGAAGTCTCCATAGCTATCACTCTCTGGCGGCTTTTTCTAACCCTTTCAAGCAATTAGACCTTCTCTGATGAAAGGGGCACAGCCTGCATTCCCCACTCAGCCGTGCACACCCACTTGTACCACACACTCTTCACCACACATTAGTCTGATGGTTGCTGGCCCATACAGATATCAGAGAGCACCTGACGCTTTCAGCATACAGACAGAAAACTTCCACATCACCCTCAGAGAACAGTGAGAAGAGTGAATCACTATTTGTCATCAGAGACCTTGTGGGTGTATTTTGTAAAGAAAGGCTTTAGAAGCAGGTAGTCTTTTCACTTCCAGATTCAGATCCAAATAACTAGCTGAGGAGGAAACAGATGTCAGCAGCTACGAAATGAAGAGAAAAGAGACCAAGAAACTTCAGCACAATTTTGCTCAAATTCCAAGAAGTGTGACATATAAGCCCTACATGTGGCTGGACAAGGTAAAGGGGTTTTGCTACACACTCTCTGAAAGCTGGTTTCCAGGTCTAATGTTCACAGGAACATAGAATGATTAGAAAGCATTTGTGCTTATGATTGAAGTCCTAGCTGCTTTTTACATCCAGCAATGCAGAATGGCAAGATTCTGACTGTTGGTAACATCCCAGTATTTCCAACAGGAGCAGAAGCTTTAAGTAGGCTGAAGAAGACCATCTATGAATGCAAGACAGAGTAAATCATATATTCTGTTTCCAGAAACATAGATCAGGTGGATAACAATCAACTTTGGCCAAAGTTCACACCTAAACTTTACTATTGTACGCGTGTTGGTTTGTCCTAACACATTAAAAATATAATACACATATGAAAAAAACCCCACAAAAATAGGCACTTCTTGCCATTGGGTCTTAGCTCCAGCATTCAGCTAGTGCATATCTTATATTGTAAAATTCAGTGTTCCTTGTTTTGGTAAGAAGATCTTAATATGTCTTGCTGTCTTCACAGGTCTCAGCTCTCACCTTGTAAATATAAGTGCTACAACTACCTTTACATTCCCACGTGTATCCACAGAGTGCAGTCATGCTAGAGTAAAGCACATTTGCAAGTGAGGGTAGAGTTACCTTCCAGGGGCACTCTCTGTGACAAAGAACAAATGCTACAAACAGATAATGCAGGACAACTTTCCAGGACATCATATTCTTCAAATCTAATGGTTTTACATAAAGTCACAAGCCCAAGATATCCCTCAAATTTCCAGGCATTTGGACAGTCCTGCAAAGTTCAGTGAGTCTCAGTGCAAGCAAGGAAGATCTCTACACCTTGTATTTTTCCTTAGTAACTCAGGTCTTGCCCTTTAATTATTATGAATGGAGTTCTTTACTAGAAAGCAAACATACCCAGGCTTTGCATAACAAATGCAAAGGTATGGCTGCTGCTCCCTACATTTTCCTGTCTGAGGCCAAATCCTGCCCACTTCACATATAGTCATGACTGTACCTATGCAGAAGCTCTCTGAGTCAAATGGGCTCCCATGACAGACTAGGATGGCACATATTGTGGTTGATAAGGTAGAGACCAAATCCTTGATGTGACAGGGTGAGGAAGAGCAAAGACAGTAATGTGGGAGCATGTCTTTTGAAAGCATTTTTCTACTGCAAAAGAGCCCAATACAAAGGCTTATTCTTTCTCCCCCTACAGTTCCCAGTCAGGTACCTGGGTCCTTCTTGGCACCCTAGATTTTTGAGTGTTGAGTACAACTGCCTTGCTGTGACACCATGGCAGGCTGTCTCTCATCAGCCCCTGCTGTGATACTCCTAACGCTTTCACTCCAGGGAGTGCTTCCCTGCTTGATGCTGCTAGCAGATTAAAGCTGTTCTAATTTTCCATCCTAAGCCAAATAGATGCATAAGCAAGCTGTTGGATTGTTTCGCTACGAGTGCCGTACACCATCAGCCTGCTTCCCGCTCCCCCCACCTCAGCATTCGTAATGGTGGACATTTGCAAGTAAAATGTGGGGTGGAGGGCAGAGGTGAGGTTAAGACACACCATAGACAAGGAAGAGTTCCAGGAATATTTTTCTGCCAAACCCTATTTTTCAAGCTACTCTCCTGACTTCTATCTCTGTGTTAGTGTCAGGAGATGACTTGAAAATTAGGGAGTCTTTTTCTAGGATCAGAAAAGTCATCAAGATTCATTGGATCAGAAGAGTCTTTAAGATCCAATGTTTTTCAGAAATAGGCTGAATGAGCTCAGTAAAGATTAGATGCCAGTCCAAAAATACAGTGCAATACAATTTATTTTTATATGCCATCCCTCACACAAAGTACCACAAAACACTTTAGAGAGATGGAGAGATAATGCTTTACAGAGTTAGGTACAGCAACTCCCAGACAGGCAGAAAAGGAAAATGACATATGGAAATAGAGCAGAGTAAAAGGGAAAGCTGAAATTTAAAAGCAGTAAAGATGCAAGTAAGTATCCTCATGGATGAGTCCCTGCGAAAGGACTGCAGAAGAATTCAGTGACAGGGCAGGAGAATGATAAGTGGAAATTAGCGTCAAAAAGTAGGCTAGAAAACATGGAACAAATCTAGGAATGCTTTCACTCTGCAACATCTGGTAAGACAAAGCAATATAGAGAGATACCTGGCTGTCATTATAGCAGCTAAACAATTTTTTTAATAATCCAATATTACCGATAAACCTACTCGTTTTGGCTGCCCATATGAATTAGGCCCAGAAAGAGTTTCACAGACCCAAAGATCGCCTCTTGCCTCTGAAATCAGTCCATCTGTGGTATGAGGATTTTATGATGCCTGAGCACTTCAGGGGCATTACAGTCATTTCAGGGAAGCTGCTAACCAAATTGCATGGAGATGGCTTTGTCTGGGACAGGAGGCAGAAATACTTGCAGGCTCACAAACATGCATGTACACACATGCACAAACTTTACATAACAATCCCTTTAAAAATTCATTACCAGGTTAAATTTTAAACTGTGCTTGATGACTCTGAAGTAAATTGAAGTGCTTGAGGGTATTTATTTGTTGCAGGGGAGAGAGAAGCAGGAGCTGTGTGTATGGAACTGTTCCCTTTCCCAGAGGATCTCTGTAGCCGGCTGGAAGATGAAAAGACTCAGGCTGCAGATGAGTCAGAAATGGGGAAAGGAAAATTTTCAAAAATAGGATAAAAAATACGCTTAATCTATTTTGCGTTGCTGTGATTTTGTCACTGCTGGCCTTGGCGGGCTTTTCTGGCTGTAAGAGACTTGATTACTGTTTGTGAGAGCTCAGGGATGGCATTGCAGCATGCACGCAGCACAGCCTGCATCGCCTGGATAGCACAGGCAGTGGGCAGGGGGTTATCGCATCCCGTGCATCATTCAAGCCTTGCTGCAGTCATATGTCATTATGGATCCTTAGTCCAAAGACGTGAAGCCAGAGAAGTCGCCAGTGCTGCTGCTGCTACAGAACAACATCCCAGCAGCCAGTCCCTGGTGAAAGGTAGGTGAGATAGTTCTGTTACAAACCTCAGCTTTTTCCAGGGCTTTTTTTGTTTTCATACTTCAGCTAGCAATGAGATGCAGTGTACAGAACAGCAGTGTGAAAATTCGGGCCCTGACCGTGCCCTTATGTACCTGAATAAAGCCACTGACTCCAGTTCCCATCTCTCTGGCCAGATTAGGCCACTTTGGCTCATGTCTTTAACACTTCAGGCTTATGCGTGGTATTGTTCTGAGAGAAATATGTCTACCCCAGTGTCTTCTCTTGGTAATTTTTCTCTTCTTCACAAACCTGCTCTTTGATGAGATACCTGTCTTAGTGTTATCCCTGTACATCCCAGTCCCCCCAATTTACCAAAGAAACTTCAACTACTACCACAGCACCGCAGTTCCTCTTTCTCTCTTTTTTTTTTTTTTTATCATAACTTGTAGTCAAGATGGTTAAGTTGAAAACGTGTGAAAAGAAGAGATGATTTTTTGCTGCAAGAGGATGCTTAACTGGGCACTAGCCCAGTTAAGACTACATGGGATAATACACACAGTGTATCAGGGTATATGGGATGTTCACCAGTGCAAGTTCATGTGATAGTCACTAACAGATACACAGTGTTACGGCAAAGTCACGTATTAAAAAGGCAACTTTGGGCTGATGAGTGAGAGTCTGTCTGGGAACTGTTCATGTGCCTTTTAACAAAGTTGTGATTTGTTGTATTAGCTTTATATTCAATTTGTTTGTCACAGTCTCCTGAGGGATCAGATGTTGTCCTGCTTTCAAAGATGAGGGAGTGTGCTCCTTCTACAGACAGCTCTCTTGGAAAACTCATGCCAAGAGAGAAGTGTGCCCATGCTTCTTCCCTGTCTCCTTGCTCAGGACTTGCAAAAGTAGTGGCAGAAGACTTGACTGGTCTTACTGGTACAAACTGATCTTGTGTGATGTGCTCTAGAATGATCCTGCTCGTGCAGGGTGTTTGGACCACTTGGCACTGTGGTACCTTCCAACCTTACCCATTCTGTGATCCTCTGTCCTGATCTTAGCTTCAGCAAGCTGGCTGCCAGGCAAAGAAAGAGAAATTTTGGACTTGATATATCACTCCAGTGCATCACACTCCCTTGTTCCTGTGTGGCACACTGCTTCTGGGAATAGACTTTAGACAGAAAACTTTCTAAGTGCTACTGCGTCTCTTATGTGTAATGTTTAGAACCTCACAACTCCTGTTTGACCATGGAAGAATCCTTCAAGGTTCTCCAATGCCTAGCATGAATCAGGACGAGTGACCCTCATCCCAAGTCACATCCAGGCCTATGGTTACAGCACACAGCAAGAACAAGAGGAGAGATTTTGTCAAAGTGTTACATGAATGTTCACTCAAACGAGATGAAAATCCAAATTTCACTGCCAGGGAAGATCATACCATGAAGTACGGAGAACCAAATAAGTATCTGCCTCTCACAACCCCTATGTGTTGCCCACCAGATGTTCAACACAAGCTCCCAAAGCACAGCATGAAGCAACAGCAGTGTTTGCCTGAGAGATGAAAGTAGAGGTGCATACATACCTTCAGACAACGAGGGAAAACCCTTTTCACATCTCCCCTCCTGCACAAGTCGCCTAAGCGCTCAGGATGTTGACCTTCCCTTCCAGTAAAGAGGGCTTCAAACTCCAGAAAAGGTCAGCTATGAGTTTCAAGACTGACTACTCTAATCAGCAGAAATGTCCCTTTAAGTGTCTGCTGAAACTTAGAAAAATCCTGACTCATCTGCTGCCTTTGTTGTCCCATTTCAAGGGGTTTGTGGACTCCCTGCTGGCAATTTCCCATGCCAGGGGGATTCTGCTAAGGCCAGGGTGCATACTAAAATAGGGCTACAACATACTGACCCTTCTGTGTCATCTAAGACTTGAGTCATGTTGAGACAATGTCAGAATCTGACCATACAAAAATAACCAAAATACAAAGAGCAAGTTGCTACAATAAGGATATAAGAAAAGATTATAGGAAGAAATACTGAGATGTTGGGCAACAGAGGGGTAGAGGGAGACAAAGAGCTTTAGGGTGCTCTGAAGCCCAGTATGGATGTGCTACTTTAATTCAGAGGAGTTTTCTGCAGGAAAATGACAACCGGACTAAAAAGTAGTCACTGACATTACACCAGCAATGGCTTTGGCTCTGTGAATCCCATAGGATTGGACCCTTTGACAATTCTCTTCTTACTCTGTGGGCCTCTAGATTGGTGTGCTAAGCGAAATAAGGTGCAGCATTCTTTTAAAGATAAAAGGACTTGTTCAAATTTTACATAATCGTAGAATTATTCTTTACAGTGGATTTACATAGACATTGTCAGTGGGGAATTCTCTCAGCAGCTTCAATTACTGTATTTTCGTGTGCATTGTCTGATAGGAGATGTGCTGGATCTCAAATACCTGCTTACCTGATTAATGTGGATTATTCATCCCATTGTAATTACCTGTGAATTTTAGGGTAGCAAACATGTGAGAAGAATTTGTATAAAAGCTGCAGGATTGTTGAAAGGCACATATTTCCCAAGAATCCCTGTATGCAGGCTGACACATTTAATTCCTTATGGTGATATTCTCTGTGTTACAGCATTTGACTTGATGTAAATGTGATAGTGCTAAGTAATACTGACATGCAGCAGTGAAATGCACTGAAGAACCACTAGAAAACACCTGGCTATTGAATGGTTTCAAAAAGTGAAAGCTTTTCATCATCAATTTAGCTTTCAACAAAACTGCCCTCAGATGTCTGTTGTCTTGTTATTTTTTTCTCCTAATTAAAAACATACCATTTTAGCTGGTCATGCTTGTGAAGCAGGTATTCTGAATTCCTCAGTAGCACAAATGTGTGGTAACAAACACAGCCTTAGTGTGAGACACCATTTTGACAACTAGGTCAGGCTGGCAACCAATTCTACACAGCCTGTGAACAGGTTTTAAGGTAGTTAAGCTGATTGGGTGTGAATTTGTCTTAATGGGATATATGCTCCTAAATGACTCTGGACTCCTCTCTGCAGGCACTGGGCAGGCAGATCTGAACTCCTCTGCTTACACAAGAGGCCAGATGCAAATGCACTTTGATGTTTTGGAATTCATGCAGGTATGGACCTCCCTGTGTTTACATGCATGGCGAGCACTTTGTTGAAATGCCCAGCCTTCATTTTTATGGGCTAGGCTAGTAAGGCTGCCAGAGGAAACAGCCGTATGTTAGCATTACCTTCTTGCACACTGCCTGACTTGTGTACAGACACAAGGCTTTCTGAAAAAACATTTTTGCCTTTTACTTTTAATAGCCAAAATACTTCTGCAGTTAGGATTGCTACAGAAATAGGGAAGATGACACAAACATGTGGATGGAACTCATAAAGACAGACTCTGATATTGGCTAAATTTGGCTGAGGGGGTTGGAAATATTCTCCCGAACGATATTTACTAACCTTGCAAATTGTCACCAATGTCATTCCACAGCTTCAGGTCAAAACTGACTGAAGTGAGAGGAAAGAGGAGCCTGAATCATCTGAGCTACATTTAAGTTAAACAGGGTTGCTGATAAGAGCTTTATGATCTTGAGCTCATTATAGCCTGTGCAAGCAGAACTATATTGATACATCAAATTGAACATTAACACGAAAAACCCTGTGAGCTGCCTTTTCGTTGCTCTGGGAACATGTACAGCCCAGGCCAAGCACAGAAAGCAAACACAAAGAGCTTAAGGAGGTATCTGCTCTCGTGATGTCCCCATTTGCTCAGAAGTTCTCCGGCCACCTTTTTTTTCCACCACATAATAGACGTGGTGTCTATCATCTCCCTCTGAAAGCCTTTTTTATCATCAGTGACCATAATCCAGGGTCACCGCTTCTTGACAGTGATGTATTGTATCTCTGCAGTTAACAACAAAATCTCATATAACCCTTGAAGGACTCAAAGGATTTCCTCTCCTCCTTTGGGCATTGCTTCTATTTATTGTTAAAGAGATGGTGAGGATAGGCTTAGATCTGCACTGATAGGACCCTCATCCCTAGACCTGTTTATCGTGTCATCATCAGGTCAGTGTTTTACCTATTTATTCGGTGGCAAATAGGATGCTTGTGCTGTTACCACAGGAAATCTCAGCCTTTTACATATGTACGTGTGAACTGAGTCTGGAGGCTACAAAGTTAGAAAGCTGTAATAGTTCCCAGAGTTCCCGTGTACTGATCCAGGAACCGGTCTCAACTTTGAGCCAATAGACTCTATTTCTGTTGTCCCTCAAGGGGACAAGCCAACGTCTGTCTCTTTGAGAAATCCAGCTCAACTCGTTCTTGAAACACAGTGCCAGACATGCTGACATGCATTGAGTGAAGTGTTATAATTGAATGGTTTGGACAATTTGAGACTTGAGATGTGATGAATACTTCAGCAGAAATCCTCCTGATACTCTCCCTTCATCTACAAAGAGAGTGGGTGGTTTGATATCTGCATCACTAGTTACCCACCAAACCTTACTGGGAATAATTAACACCTGATCCAAAGACATAGCAGTTATTTCTTTCAAAAAAAGATTGCATGCAGAAATGAAGAGATGCCATTTTATTATTAACCTGCTGTGCTGTACAGAAAAAATGTCATCAGATTAAGGACTAGAGCCTGCTCTCATTTATGCACATGAAACTTCACTATATCCAACAGGAATCATGCACACATGTATGGGCAGGATTTTGCCCATAATCACTGATAGCACCTTTCCTCACAGTTCACATGCAATGTGGTATAAATCTGTCTAAAGCTTTCTGAGGTATATAAAAGTGGTAACATGTTGAATTTGGAGCATGGTAAACAAAAATACAGGTGTTTTGAAAAACATGTTAAAGGAGAGCTTTTTCAGTATGACTTCACTTTGTCTAATTCCCTTGTTAATAAGGCCATCTTGAAAGTTTCGTCTGTCAATTTCTGTTTAACTGTACTATTGATAGATCTGAAAAGGTTGCCTACAGCAAAATTTGCACAGTACTTCTCATTATAAAACTCCAGCTTTACTGCTTAGAATTTTGCCTTGGTTTTTACTATGCTGGAATGATCTGCATCAACTGCTTTTCTAGGGGAGAATTTTGTTGGGGGACAGTTGTATCTCTAATATGTCACCCAATTTTTTTCACTGGTTTCTAAGAACCTGTTAAAGGAAAAAATATAGTTTACTAAATTAGAAATAAATTTACAACTGCTTTATGGAGAGCTAGATATTTGACCTTGGACAAGGGATTTGCAATTTGACAGAGAAGCTGCCTTTAGACAGAGATGGAGCTTTTGAAACTGGTCACTGGGAAAATCTGCCTTAATTCTGCTGAGTTGTGAGCCCTAAAAAATGTTAGGTTCATCAATACAAAGAATTTCTGAAACTGTTCAAAGAGGGCTTTCCAGATGCTGATTTGAAACTTTGGATACTAAAACCACAACAAATTTCCACAGATAGAAGTTGCCCCTACCAAGCCACTGTCCAAACATTGTTACATATCCCTTGCCAGGATACATGACACCTGAATGAAGCTGGAAAGGTAGTGCATTTCCTTGGCCTTCACTCCACTATATTACCTTGACTGCAGCACCACATGCTGCTCCACATTTCTGCCTTTTTCACAAAAAAAAATAATCACAGATACGGTTTCTAAAGGGATCCAGGGGAAAGCTGGGGCAGGGTAGACTTTCAGAAGCTGTCTTGAGTTTCTAACAATGCTTGTGAGTTTGTATAATTTATATTTAAGTAACCTCACAGCTGCTGTGAACACAACTTTCACTATGAGTAGCCCTCAGAGGTTTTAGTTATCCCTAGGGGTTGTGTAGGATTATTGTTCCTGTTGTTGTTATTATTATTGTAGTTGTCATTATTATCATTGTTGTTGTCATTAAAGAATTATTATTATTATTATTATTCTGTGTGAGGAGAAAATTCTTAAAAAGCAGTACTTTACCCATCCCTATGCAACGTGGCAAGTTTAATTTGCACTGCCCAATTACTTAGGTCTGGAGGTCTATTCCTCCTTTCCT
Source organism: Daphoenositta chrysoptera (assembly GCA_013397915.1). Taxonomy (NCBI): domain Eukaryota; kingdom Metazoa; phylum Chordata; class Aves; order Passeriformes; genus Daphoenositta; species Daphoenositta chrysoptera. The sequence continues at coordinate 723,091 of VZRO01002961.1, forward strand.
CAGGGGAGAAGAGGGGGATTGATTTACAGCTGCAATGCAAGGAGCAGTGAATTCAGAGCTGGGGATACTCCCATGTCCTTCACCCAGAAGCCCCTGCCAGCCAGAGCACTCCCCTGCTGTGGGAGACATGGGGATTTGCCTCCTCCCTCAGCTGCCAAAAGGATATCCCACAGGTGTCAGCACGGAAAAAATCACAGATGCTTTCAGACACACAAGCCCTTCTTCAGGTCTTGAAGAAAGAGCTTGTGTGCCAAAAAAGTGTTTATTTTTAAAATGAGACTCGCTGGTCTATTTACTCGTATGAAGTGGGACAGTGTCAAGGGGACAGTGTGGGAGTGCACATACCCAAGTGGAGGTTGGAGCTGAGGGATTGCTCTCAGGCAGAGGAGGGAATTTATCTTGGATCTGCTGGTTCTTAGATTTTTCATATAGCTTTCAACTTTCAAGACCTTTTGAAAAAAAGAAATCACAAAAATTCATTTTCCAGTTTAGACTAGATTAGGCCTTTCACATCTGAAATAAAGCCTGTAGCTGTGGGTCAAGTCAGTGAATGAATACAATAAATTTTCTTCCTGGTTTTAATTTTAAGAGGAAACTTTCACATCCTGTTCAGTCCAAAGTGGAAGTTTAATTTGTAACTTTTTGCCTTTATTTCTGAATGGACCCCAACATTTTTCACTGTAGTCTTGCTTCAGACAATGTCCTACATCACTACTGCTTGGTGGCAACTAACAAAGAGTTGGGAGGATAATTTAGGCAACAGCCATTCTACCCAGCATACTTTCTATTAATTGCAGCAAGATGGGAGTATTGGTTTTCCTCTAGCTGGTAAAAATTATGTATGAAAAGAACACATAGCAGTGCAGGTCAAATCTCCATCTTGTCCTGCAAGCTGCAATATGTCATGTCTGTGGAGTTGCACCCACCTACAGAAGGTCTGAATTTGGTCTTGCTTTTTTCTGATGATGTTTCCCTTTAGTAGCTCACTTTATGGTCGTTTAACAGGAACCTAGCACACATGCAGGAGAGGTGTCACAACATCAGTTACCGGGGATTATTGTAAATGATGTGCCAGCACCTGAAGGAGATGTTAGGATGTATGTCAGATCATAATAATAGATACAGTGTTGTACCAGGCAGCACAAAGCCAGATGTATTTATAATTCCTGCAGCTGCAGCCCTGCTATTAGTTAAGTCTAAGAATGGAGCCACTGATAGATTTGTCAGAGATGAGTTGTCTTTCTAATAGAAAGAAAGTGGTGAAAGAAAATAGATGGTGACTCCAGTTATTGGCAATAGAGAATCTTTAACTGTACATCTTCAATTCAGAGATGGACATACTCACGTTCCTGGCATTTATTCCTCCCCAAACCACTCAGTGCCATCTGTGATAGAACCTGATGTGGTCTCATCCCAGTTTCTTGTGAGAGGGGACAGATACCTCTTTCAGAAGTGGAGCAATTACTGATAGTCACCCCAAAAGGAGAGATATGCAGGCAGTGAGTGACTTGTGACTTAGGGTTGTAGATCTGGGGTAAAACATGCTGGCCAGGATGGGAAGGGTCCTTCTCGTTGTGTCCATCTCTGCTGAAACTTTCTGGAGATGGATAAAAGATTTAAGCTCTTCACATTACACTCAGAGTTGGTCAGAGACCCATGACCTAAATTCAGCAGTGAACTAAGGTCCGAGAACCCTGTAGCTATCTGAGCATCACCCTCTACTGAAACCATTGAACTGCTGCCAGCCCTAAACGTGGAGCTTTCATTATATAATATTTCAAATATTTCATTACTTTTCCCCTGTAATTGAGTAACTTCAACAACTGAATTCATTTTCCACCTTTAAAACAAACAGAATGGTACACGTCTACGAGTTTTGGAGGTAACCATTGGGGATCAGCTGCCGAGTCAGGCTCCTAGGATGAGAGCTGATTACTCAGACCTCATCATGAATATTCAGAGATGGAAATCAGAATGCAGACAGTGGATTGAGGTGATCAGGTAACACTGGCATCACAAAAGCAAGCTGGGGAGGGTGAAAAACTAAACACATCTTTTTCTTCTCCTGATCATGATGATGATGATGAAGAATAATCGAACCAAAGTGTGCTATGTCATTCAGATGCTCTCAACAAAACTAGTCCAGGGATGGATGCAAGAGCCCTGTTGTGCTAACTTGGGGTGTTTGAACACAGAAGTTATCTTGCAATAGAGAGTTTTCTGGGAGTCTTCAAGGAAAGGAGTACATAAAGACTACATATGACCTCCACACCTTTACAGACATTTCAAAGTGGATGTGCTTTTGACTATAACACAGTTTTGATGCACTTACCTTGACCTATTAATAACAAAAATTGCTATAATTAGGAATCAAAAAACCTACTGGAAACCACGTTGGAAATAATATTTAGAGGTAATAAAATTTGTATTTTTAGATTGAAATCCTAGTGTAATACTAGAACCTGTTGATAATATCATAGGAGCACATGTGAAAAAAATCAATGTGTGTTTTTTGTTAAAAGGTCTTAGAAAAGTGAAAAATACCCCAGCTGTGTAAGTATAGAAAAAAAAACTGGGCATTTTTAAGCCTGCCTTTTTGTGATTCTTAATGTCTATGTGCATAATTCCAAATCAAACATATTCACATTATTAACTTTTATAAGTTTATTAGTCTCAGTGCTAATGAAACCATTCATCCTTTGCAAATGCACATGGCTCCCTAATGAAACTTCAATAGATGGATCAGCAGTTAAGTGAGTACATTCAAATGTTTATGCCAAATTCTGTTTGCTGCAGTGAACAGGGAGACCAAATCTCTTCCAGGCAGTTTCTATACAAACCAACCAGCAGATGTAATGATGCCACCTATGTAATAAAGATTCCCTCTACCAATAAAGAAAACTATATATTATACAGGATACTGATATTTAAGACGTATTTTTTTCTTTTGGTTTGCTCTGACATGAGTCAAAGTAATTCCACTTGAAACAACAAAAATAAAAATTAGTTAAAGATGTGGTAAAATGAGAGGATAAATAAAAAAAAATTCATAAATATAGTAGAAAAATACTTTTGAACAGGAACTCAATAATAATTAAGTGATGGAGATTTATGAGCTTATTAGCTGGGTTTTGAAACCTAGAGCTTATGCTGCTTTTTAATACTGTTTTCACCCTTCTGTCTTTTTCTTTGTTGACCTGCCTGCATTTTCCCAGTTGAGTTTTCTTTGTGGGTCTATGTTTGGATGCTAAAATGGGAAGTAACTGATATTCCATACTTCAGAATTTCTTTTCCTTGAAGACTTGGTGGTTTTTCTCAACTCTCAATTCAGAAAGCTATACCAAAAGGGCAAGTCTGAATTTGGGAATTTCAGCATTACTATTGTTAAGTCTGCAAAGCAAACATTTGTGCCTTGACATTGCAATACTTTTGAGTTTTTTTCCTTAGCATGATTTTTTTTTTTTTTTAATGTATATAATTTGGGACTTCATGATTCATTTTCAGGAATTCAGAGAAAATCAGTTTTTATTATTAGGCCAAGCAAGACAGAAAAATGCATTTGCTTCTGGACTATACATATTATCTTCTTTTTTTCATTATTTTCTACACTGAGGTATAAATACTGTGCCTGTAGCCAAATATGTATCTGCACAAAACAAACAGAAAGCATTCTTAAACCAATGAAGTATTTACTTTTTTTAAAGACATTTTAATCCTATTAATGGTAAATTATATTACCTATTGTGAAAGCAGACATGAAAGAAATATCTGAAGCATGCAGTTAATTATGATACCAAGTGAAACATAATATTTATGCTCTCCTTGTGTAGCTGGAACAATTTTTCTTTCACTAAATGTGAGTCATCCACTGATTGAAGTCTTGAAACTGATGATGAGAGAGTTGGCTGGCATATCTGCCATAGAGGTTTCCTTCTACAGATAATTAATATAAAAAAAAAAAAAATCTGGGTTTTATTCTTTTTTATTTCCAGTTCTCTATTTTTTTATAGAAAATCTCCTCCTGCTTCTTCAACATATCTCTCTGTTTAGAGGTTATATGCTTAAGAATAATAAAAGACATCAAAGTCTCTGATAAACCTAGGGAACGAAGATTTCACTGAACAAGGACCTGAACCACAGTTTCATATCAAGGTTGAATTTCTGTGTCAGAACATCAGAAATATTTGAATCACAATTTTTAAATGGTCCGTTTCAATGACTGAGCTCAGGACATAGTTTTGTTAATTACCTCAGTTTGGAATCTCCCCTTTTTACCAGGAGCATGAAAGTGTTCAGATAGTCAATTCCTGTTACAATAGCCTATTTTAAGAGGCTGTTTTCCTCCCATTGCCTTGCTTAGCTTTTGCACTGGTTCATATTAGGTGTTTGCAGTGGCTGTTTAATTAGAAAACTAATCCAGTTGTGTTTGATTCTTATGGCCTTGACTCTGTATTCCAAGCCAGCACTAAAATTGTGTAGGGTAGAGAACCTTCTGTACCACACCCTCTTTATCTGGCAGTTTTCTACTTTATTTATTTTTCCTTTCTTTTTTTTTTTTAATCAGATTTTTCTATTTTATTTTCTTATTAATTCATTTGGTTTCTATTTTTCCACTCCTTCTCCTTCTGAAAGGATGCTCTCATTTTACTACTTGCTTCTGAAAAGATTTGCTTTGAAAATTTGTTCATATACACAGATCTAAAAAGTTACAAGAAATAAGCCAGAAAGGTGTTCTGTGAGGAGTGCAGCTGTTCTCCTCCCCCAGGAAAACTAATTCATCAGCTCTTTGAAACAGACTGTCTTAATTGTTTAGAAACTACGAGCTATGGATTTTCTTTGTTAACGTAAGTGCCCTGCATAGAAAAATCTTCTAGTGTTACAAGTAGGAGGCAACCCCTTGGCACTCATGATTTCAGTCAAGTTTTTCATTCCAGCCTTAATAATTTTATGGGTTTCAGGTGTTTAAGATCTTATTTTCAGGTCTTAGAGAAAACAGTCTCTTCCCTTTGTAGCAAGATTTTATTAAACTCCTTTACACTGAGACAGATCCACTTGTAAACTGGAGTTTTGTCTGTTGAATCATTTTGAAAATTCAGTTTCTATGGTCCTCACTTCAGTTCAGGGGAGCTTCCCTTTCTGTACTGATGGTACCCGCCCCCACCAAACCCTGCTGACAAATAGTAATCTAGAGAAGTATTTCAATTGCATGAAGCCCATGAAGGGATGGAGATGGGTACAGTCTTTCCATTGTCTTTGGACTGACTGGGCTGCAGCACCAAACACAACCCATATCAGAGGCTGGCCCCAGCACTTCTTCATTCCTTGGCATATCAATAGCCAGACAACTCTTATCTGACTACATCTTATATGTGGTTACATACTTAATCATCCAACCCCCATGGAGAAAAGAGCCAGTTGCTAAAATGACATAAATTTCAAGATACTATAAGAAAATGTGAATGTCTAATATCTCCAACACAGTTCCAATTTTCCTAATGCATGACTCCACTCACCTTGCCTAAATATTCACTGATAATTTTGCTCCATCATTCTCAACTCCGCAAGCTTTTAGAGACTGTTGTCGTAAATCAGCATTTCATTGTTTCTGGCCATAACCTCCTTACAATAAAAAAGATGTTATCAGTTAAAAAGTAAGAAATACAGTATGGTCCAAAGGGCACCATTGTAGAGAATACTATCAAACTTCAATATAAGGCCCATGCAAATCCACTGCTGTTATCTGTTTCATAGATGGCAAAAAGCTAGCAGTAGTAAATGTACAGCCACATAAAAAGGCAGTGATAATACAGGAAATAAAAGCCTCTCTAATCCCTGGTAGCAATTTGCACTAAACAATAGGAATAAGCTCCCTGTTAAAATTTTGTTCTAGAAATTTACAATTGCCTCCTCTTCTCTTTCTGCTGGAGTGAGTTCTGGTATCACAGTTCATTTTGCTAGCAGACATGACAAGCAAGTGTCAGTAGGTACCTATAGGTAAATAAATGCATATGGCACATGTGAAGGACACCGGTATCCTGCAAAACCCATTCAACTTTTACAGATTTCGTTATTTCCTTTGAATAAAATCTGTTAAATCAGCTTTTATCTAAATAGCACGCTCAAGAAGTAATTTTTTTTATACATCTCAAATTCTCGTTTAATAGATCTATTTGCAAAGCATCGAGGAATTCAGTCAATATTCAGCTGTAGCAAATAGCATGACTTGAGTGATTAAACTGACATCTCATGACCTTGCAAACACTGGCAGAGGAATGACATTCCAGTCAAAGGTCTTCTCTGAAAATGGACATTTTGCAAAAAGGAGCCAAAACAGTCTCTTTAGTTTATTGTCTCATAGCAGCCTTCCACATAGCTGTGGTTATCATATTCTGATATGTTTGTGCTCTATTTCTGCTGTAGTGAATCCCACTCTGTGGGCAGGCAGCTTGCATCCCAGGCAGTCCAAGATTCACCTGCAGAAGGGTACTTTTGCCAAAGCCTATGTAAAAGGATGACATGAAAGCAAAGCTAGAAGCAGAGACAGACTGGCCCACACAGCCTGACCTGTCTCCTCCTGAACATCTATTGAAGCTGATTGATTTAATGCCTTGCATCTGCCAAACTGTCATTCAAGCCAGAGGGGATTTGGGTGAAGACAGGGGAAGCATTGTAAAAATGAGTTTGCGCATTAGTTTACTGAGAAGGCTTTTAACTCCTAGGTACTTCAAAATTGGCTTGTTGGAAAAACTGTGCCTGCAATAGAACAGCTTCACTAAATGGGGAACAAGAAGGGAAGGGGGGAAGTGCTATTTGAGGAGTTAGTAGATTTCTTCCCTTGATTTGTGCCTGAAAGAAAAAAAAATCCCAGCTGTCTGCTGCATTGTGTGAACATATACATGCATTTAAATTACTTATATCATTACTTACAGATGTAATTGTGAAATATGTTCTTTTGCATTCAAAATTAGGGGCAGAACAGATGGTGAAAATTCAGTTTAAGGCAATATGTCCATTAAAATAACCCATACTGTTTATGTATTATAACAATAGCAGTTTTCAGCATAGCTGAGATTTCTAGCAGTGCTAGATTATGATAGAAATACAAATAGGCTGTGGGACAAAATTCAGTATGACTGAAAATTCACCCTGAAAAAATTTTGCTGATTTCTCTTTGGTGATCGTCAACAGATGAACTCAGTTCTGCTTCCTCCTGCCTTTGCAGTATTGACCTCTTTGTAGCAAAAAGTGAATGATAAACTTTCTGGAGTTCATGGCCTACGAAAGCCTTCTCCATATTCGATTCACAGAGATTCTCAAAAGTTTGCAAATTCCTCTTCTGGGGTAATTTATATCTAAAAGAGTGCACATATAATAAGCATTTTTTAAATATAAAAATATATAAATATATGTATCCATACATACATTCTTGCTACAGAAAGGAGCCACACTAGGAGTAAACAAATCTCAGCTTTTGCCTCTGGAGTGTAAGTTTCACACCCTCCTGAACATGAAGAAAAGCTTGCAAATGTGAGCCAGGTGCTCCCCAAAGGCTCAAAAAGCAGCAAGCTGTTAAGCCTACCACAATGTTTTCAAAAAAATGTTACATAGCTTGAAGCTCTGCTCGCTTTTTGCTAATAACACTGAGTATTGACACCACTTTTTGGTCTTGAACAGTAATTTTTCTAAAGCCAGTCCAATGACTTAAAAAAATAGAAAAGGTGGATTGTATTTTGGACTGAATCACCTATAAGTAAAGCACCAACAAAATATTCCATGTCCTTCATGTGCTTGGCATCCAGCACAATAAAAATAGAATAACATTATAACAGCCATGAATCTTATGTCTTGCCATAAAATCTGGCACACTCTACATCACTTTGGATAAGTAATTTCCATTCTACTTTGTTCACTTGAACATGGTAAAGTAGTTAACAAGAACATTTATCCTTTTCCCTTATTCCATCAGTCCTGACATTTCAAACTATAATTCCCCCTGCATTGAATATACATGTTTTCTGTTCATTCATGCAAAAAAAAAAAATATGCTTAACTTTTAAAGAAATTATGATGGTTTGTGAGAAGTTTAAAGAAAGACAAGATTTGTCTTTGGCATTTGTACTGCACTGAGCACAACAAGAATCACACCTCAAACACATTGTATTAAGCAAGGATTAGAATGGTATGTCTTCATGTCTCATACACGTAAAGAAGAATTTACTCCAAGCAAGACAGATGTAGGAACTCTTAAGCAATAAGCTCAATATCATACCTACTGGAATTTGATAAAATGCATTTATCTGTGGGGCACTGCACCTTTAAATCCTACTCATAAATACGCAACTCCTTTCAGAGTGTTTCTCCCACTGGCTGCTAGAACAGCTGAGAGTTAGAAGATTATAGGAGAAGACTGAAAGTACTTAAAATTTTATTCCTTTAAACATTCAAGACATTTTAAAGACTCTAAGGTCATCATCAGTAGTGTTAATCTGCAAGCAAAAATAAGCATTACCCATGAAAGTAACAAAGTTTTAAACCAGTAGTTCAAATATGTGTGTGCATGTGGAAGGAATGACCGAGTTTGAAGGTGGAGCTTGATGAACTGTGTGAAAGGACAGAAGTGCTCCCAGGATGCATGAGGTACTTGTATCACACTTACATTTAATTACAAAATGAACATCTTCCACTGCAGCGTTTTCAGGGGCTGAGAACTAGCTTTTTCTAGGTATTGATTCAAAGCTTGTCTTCCTCACTTTACGTTTACTCAGTTTTGCATTCCTCTAAAAGTACCTGGGAGAGGTTCAAATCTTAGTATTATCTGGTTATAGTACAAACAGTCAATGTACCATCATCTCCTCTCTTTCTCTTCCTCCCTTCCAGTAGCACATAGCAGTTTTTCTGCATTTGGGCCCTCTGTACAAAATGTCTCAAGTTGCTATGGAAGTAGGGGATGGATAATTTATAACTTCTGAGTTTACTGTCTATGATAGCAGCAGATTTAACCACTTTCATGGTCTTTTCAGCCCTCTGTTCAACTGCTTTATTTCCAAGGTCTCACAGACTTTGTGGTGAAGTTGATCTAGAGGGCTGATGGAAGACTACTTTAGCCCAGGTCTCAAGTTTCCCTCTCCTTCAAAAGCACTAAAAGACTCCTGCTTTATGATCTATGCTTTTCAAGTTGTGTCTACATTTTCTTAACCTTCTAGATCCAGATGACATCCAAAGGAAAGTATTTGACTTGTCTGAATTCTCTAGTACTCCTAATTACTTTTTAAGAAACACCATTATTAATCATCTATCTAAAACAGCCAGTAACCCTTCCAAAATAGATTTAATTACTAAGAGGTCCAAACAGAGCAGAGCACTCTCCACCTTTTAAGTTGGACAAGTGAAATCAAGTGTTTTATAGCAGCAGCAGAATCCTCCATTGATCTTAGAACAGCTGTTAATAAAGCTAGGATCAGCAGCAGAGTCATTAATTCAAAGAAGAGTTAACACGGTGTAAATGGGAAATGTCACTAGTAGCAATGAAATGGTCACCATTTAGTTTAAAAATAACAGTTTTTCAGATACAAAGGTGTCCAATGCCCTCTTTCTAATTGTTAAAAATGTGATGTTGTTTATGTTAAAATACAACACTAAAAAATGAAAAAAAAAAAAACATCAGAGAACTTGTGCAAGCTGTGGATACACTTGCTTATTAGGTGACTCCTGATAATCAGAAGTGTGTGCATCCATATGCTACTGTTATACTGTGGTTAACTTTCAGTAACACTTTTTGTTAAATGGGAATAGCAACCTTTAATTAGGATTTGGGGTTTGGTTCTGAAATTGCCATACACCTGCTTATTCAAAACAGATGTTTTATCTGCAGTGCAGTTTTACTCATAATATGTTATGACGGCAATAGCAGGTTGCTAACAAAATACAAAGGAAAGGCAATATCTACTCGCTGTGTTCTCTTCTATGAGGTTAATAAAGTTGACTGATTAGGAATATCAGTTTGCTTTTACCAACACCTGACTATGTTATCATGCCACATTATAATCTATGTGAGTGTATCATTCAATACTCTGATACTGAGAATCTAATTCAGTTTTAGTCAGAAAACAATTAAAAATTGACTTGGCCTTTATGTTGCACTTCATTTTTGTAGTGTTTCATGCATCATCAGCTTTCCAGGTATTACACATCTCCATGCCCGTTTTACAGACCAAAGAAGCTGAAGCATGGTCCAGCACTGAAGCAATGCACGGGCCTGGCCAGCCCCGGGCCAGCAGCACCACAGACACAACAGATACAGTGAGGTTTCCAAAGCCCCACCCTAAGGTAAGGCAATTCCTTTCCTGGGTACACTCCATAAATCCTAAAGCTAGAGCAAGCAAGACAGAAAAGCCATGAAATGTCAAAGGAAAATGTTCTGGACTAAAACCTGGCGTGTGGGAGGGAATGTTTCCAGAATCACTTGTTCTGCTTTTGTAACTGTCTTAAAAGGTAGAAAATGCTTCTGATGCTCAAAGAATGAATCAGTGCACTTTGGTTTTCATCCAGAATTTGCATATAATATGCAATCAATACTCTAGGTAAGATGAGGGTCCCAGCTAATCCCTGAGTGGTCAGAAGCCTGCAGCTGTCCTGATGCCATGAGTCAATTTTGCCTCTCATGCTGAGAGGGCTGTCCCGCCACCACGGCCAAGCCACCGGAGCAATTTGTGTCCCCTTCCTGTGGAAGAAGGAGGGCTGTCAGCAGAAGGAAGGAGAACACTGCTGAGGTTTACCCAGCCCAGGTGGCAAAGGTGATGCAATACCAAGGACTGAAGTTCCCCAAAGCAGAGAGCGTGCCTCTCTGTGCTTCAGCTTTGCAGTATTTAAGCGGGCCGTTGTCATGCCTTCTGTGTCAAGAATGTAAAAAAAATCATCATATTGAGGGCTAACGCAACATTTCAATTTATTTTTTAAAGGTACCATTCAGGCTTCTAATGTGATATAGATGTTAAGTTATACAACAAAAAAGGAATTACTATTAATAAGAAACAAACTTTTTGCCATATTAATACTTTCTGTGTAACAATAAAAAATCATATTTCAGTTGAGAAACGTGTATCTTGAGATTTGGTTTCATGCAGTTTGGAAAATTTCTTTCAATCTGACCTTCTTCTGTATTATATTTGTTGCCATCCAGAACAATAGTTTGGTGGTCTCTATCTGGTCTCTTGCCTTTGATGGAGTAGCTGTAAAATTTCCAAGAATCCTGTAATGAGCAAATTAGCTTTGTTACCATGAACCTGTTCTCAGCCTAAAAAGTTAAAGCAACCACAGTCAAATGAGTACAATGCTCCCATTTACTTGTGTCCTTTTTGTTTGCTTTTTATCACTTCTCTTTTTTACAAAATGTTTTTTGTAATGTGAGAAGATACAGGTTGTAAAATCATTATATATTGAATTCTTCTGTGAATAGTAGTTTCTTTGTGGAGGAAGGTTTTTGTGATCTGACATTCAGCAAAGCCATCTTCTAGGCTCTGTTTCATTGACAGGCCACAAATACATGTGGACTTTTGGACTTACAGATGTAGAAAGGAAAGCACCTGTTTAAGCAATTTGCTGAATCAGGGCTACAGTGAAATGAAACATCAAAAATTTATGTAAATAAAGGTTTATAGCTTAGCAGAATGAACATGCTCAATTTATAACTGAACAAAGAATTTACTGAGTGAATCTCATCTCTCTTTGTGTCGGCTTTTGGAATAGCTGTGACCACATCCTGCTTTTTTTTAAATATTTATTTATTATCTGAATGTAGTCAGCAACTATCTTTAACAGATTTCTTTTTATTTTCCAGTTTGATTATTTAACATTTCAGATTTATTGCTTGATGGGATACCTATTGAAAGGACTGGAAAGATTCCCATTGGCTTCAAAGGACAACGAATTGTGCCTGGAGCTCTAGTACAGCAAAGAATTTAGACACGTGTTTAAACATTGATGCTTTCAATGGGACTTGAGCACATGTTTAAGATAAAGCATGTGCTATGGGCTTTGTTACACAGGGAAGCACTTCAGCACATTCTTAAATGCTTTGCAGAACTGGCACTACAACAACCTCTGCTGCCAGCTACATTTTTTTCTTTTACAGAGAAAAAATAAAAGCAGTAGAAGAAGTTACTGTTACTTTGCGATAAAAATATATCCAGCCTTGAAAGGGTGGATTTGCCTCCTGTTTGTTCATAAAAAAGTTTACATGCAGTATGATCTATTTTTGAAGAGCAGAATATAACACTATCTTAATAGGAGATGAATGAATATTTTTCTATCCCTTTTCAGCAGTTTTAGTTTGGCACTTGTTTAAGGTGTTATTAATGTGCACATTCAAGAGAGTCTTAGATCCCTCAGTAGTTCTCCATCACGAAATGCTTTTTTTAGCATGTAACAACTTCTGCCTACTACTCACCATCCACTTTTAGTGTTCTCCCTGTTATCACCTCAAATACTTTCCAGAGAGTGAAGAAGGAACAAGAATGCTCAAATAAATGTCGTCTTCTCTAACCGTGTGCATTTTCATTAAGATTTTCTTAGCTCCCCACTCCCACACACCTTTCCCCATGAAAGTGAGAGGAATGTGCCTCTGCCAACTTTTTATCCTTCATTAGAACTAAATATCAGCCTAAACAGACAATCAGGAAATGCAAGATGCTGAGTCTTAAAAATTTGCTTCTTTTTTTTTCCTTTGGAGAACTGAGCCTTCACCGGATGAGATGAACGCCAGGGTACCTCAGCAAACACATGGGCAGCCAGGAGCTACAGAAAGTGTCAGTGAATCCAACGCTCACAAAGCTCATGTTTTTTCACAAATGAAGCATGCAAAGAGAAAGCTTCCCCAGAAAATGGGGTGGTCATGTCCCCCTGCTCACAAAATCTCTGACAGAAACCCTGTGGAGTTTCAGTAGAGTAAACCTATACCACCCATAGATGAGTTTGTCTTTGAGCTTCAGTGAAGTGAACAGTGAATTTATTTAACCAGTTCCAAACTGTCTTGGGCACTTTTAATAGTTTTGACTGTGGTTATGATGAAAATAGTGCAAGAATTGTATTAAACAACCTTTAAGTGCATTTGCTCTGTAACTGGAACATGTGGTTGCAATTCCTATTGACATACCCAGCCTAGCTGTAATAATTGTGCAGCCTGATGGAGTTAGAGCCCCAGCCTGCCCTGGTGAAACATGCTGACATGGTCCAAGGTGAGCAGCCACTCTGCTCCTGCCAGTAGCTCAGCTAATTCATTTAAAATCTGGCTTTGATATTATTATCTCAAATACAGCTATAGATTAAGATTGCAGAAACGAGCAAACTTGAAACGTGTCTACACAAAGTCATGCTACTTTAATGATAATGATAACAAATCACTTAGAATTGTCTCAAACCTAAAGTCTAAAAAAAAGAAAAAAAAATAGAGACCTACTGATAGTCCAAGGCTAAATATACGAAGATTGAATTCAAAAGAACAGGAGACTAAGAAAGACAGGACATCACACAGGCTACCTCATGTTTTCAGGTACTTTCAGCTTCGATTTTTTAAAATGTATGTTCAAAGCATTATCTTTTGTAAGAAAACACCTTTTTGTTTGGTTATTGTTCTTCCCTGAGACTTCAGGGCTTGTTACTGCTTCATCAATAAAATGGAAGGAGAACACAGAAACACAGATTTTACTGAACTAAAATTACGAATAAGCAAAACCTTTTTTCTCACAGATACATACTGACGAGAAGTTATGGAAACATGATGTCATAAAAATTGTTTCCTATTTTCCCACCTCTAAGTTTTAATCTGTTTCAGATGGTCTTAAACTTTTTTTCCCTAGAAAACTAAACAACATCTCCTTGAGAAAACTTACCTGATCAAAATTAAAGCTTTCCCAGCCAGCAAGAAGCCCAGTTCTGTTCTGACCACATTTGTGTCCATTTTTACATCACGTGGGTTTTATAATCTGCATGCTGTAGTGCAGTGAACATGGGCCTATGCCAGCTCCTGAATCTCTGGCTACTTTCTGCAGAGCATGAATGGCCTTCGAAACCACCACTGGTAAGGCTTCCTGGGATGATTTTGCTGCTTCTGTGTTGAAAGTGTTAGTGGTTTAGAGTTGAGGCAGAAGACACCTTTAGTAGAAATATTTTGAAGAAAAAATAAATAAAAGAGAAAAAGTAGAAAGGAGTCAAACAAGTAATTATTTGTAATGGAAAAAAAACTATTGATTTTCCTTTTGATACATAGTCTAAATTATCCCTCAAGAAAAGTAGTAATGCATCTTTAAACAGATTTATTGCTTCTAACTGTAAAAAAGTGGCTTATTTAACTTCGATGCCATTACTGTTTTCATTTGATACAGAGATAGAACTCAAATGCAGACACTGGAGAGGAAGTTTAATTTGGGGATCAAAAAGATTTAAGGAGATTTGAGGTCCCAGAAGACTCTAGGACTCTTCCACAGCTTTCATTTTTTCTCCCACTTTCCAATTTCAGGTCCCCAGTTCCCCATGCCTCCTGCCTGTGTGTCCAAGGGGAAGACTGCTTTATCCCACACCTACAGGCTCAACCCTCCTTGGAAGGCAATGTTTTTGCTGCACAGATGTCCACCACAAGATGTATACAATGTTTTGTACTCAAAGTTGTCTCATATACACTCAGATCTGAGGGCAAAGCAAATCCAAGATTACACTATTACCATAGAATAATGATTTTGTTGATAATTGTTGGGACTTTGTACTGATGCCTTTCTACCAACCTGCTGCTTTTGCAGGTTTGTTTTTTTTCCCTGCCATTCCTAATAGTTCATCTGAAAAGGTAGTCCATAAACCAATCTTATGGAAAAGGAAAGTTAAAGGCAAAATTACAGTGTGTTACAATATAAAAAACCCAGCAAATGGCTATGATTTTCCAAAGTATAACCAGGTGTCTGGCTGGCTAGTTGGCTGGCTGGATGGATGTACGACAAAAGAAAAACTCTGCACAGTGTCATTGCCAGTGAAGTTTAGATAGACTCTGTTTCTGTGCCTTTGAGCTTCAGGTTCAGATTTACCTGTATTTGCTGAAGGGCAAGGCATGGGAAAATTTTATCCAGAGAATACACTTCATCATGATTCTGCATTCGCAGCATTGCCTCCTCCCACTTTTTCCTGAGTCTGTTCTCTGGAGTCTAATGACATAGAGGCATGCACTCTTCCAGCAGTCTTTGGTGGGAGTACTAACTTGTGTCTCTTTCTTCTGTCTAGGACATATGTGCATAAACTCTGTGGGACCCTGATCCCCCAAAACCTCAATCTTAGTTTGAGAAGGTGGGCACTGCATGCAGGAGTTTTTAGGGGAAATCTGACAGACAGTCAACTCACTCAGAACGAATCTGGTCTCCTCTACTTAGGGACACCAGGAAAAAGGCAAGAGTCTGCTTTACTGGAAATGCTGTCTCTTGTGATGATGTGGAAAGGCTTATGACTGGCTATGACTTTACCAGTCTCTTGCAAGAGGAACAGCAAATACACATGTAGATAATTCTCTTTGAAATAATGTCTTTGTGCTTGAATGGCAATTGGGCAGGAAAAGAGTGATACACACAGAATAGGTCACAAATACTTGTTCTGGGAGATTAAATGCATATTACAAAGTGATATTACTGGTATCCTGGTGATACCCCCGTGGGATGTAATGCAATGTACAAAACACAAAGGCAGTAAGGGACTTTAAGTGTTTGAAGACTACATAACCAAAATCTGGCTCCAGCCAGTCAATGTGATGATAATGTGTAAATGCATATACATGCATACATGCATGGATGAGCAGCAGTGATGTGCTATTCTATGTCAGCTATTGCTCTGGGACCTTTGGACAAGATGGAAGATACAAGCACCAGTATTGGAGCAGAGAAGACAGGAGGAAGATTATTTATTTGCTATTGTAAGGGGCCGTGACAACATCACTGTGTAAAACACAGGATGAAATAACAATTCTATGCTCTTATTCTCTCTCATACTCAAGGACCTTCATGCACACTTGCATTCTCTTGACATCTGCAGAGAGCAAAGGGAAAGGCAGAAAAACAATGTGTAGACAGCTACAGAAAATAAAGACTTCTTGTTCAAAAAACCCAAAAAAGTTGAATATTCTGTCCCATTGTTTATTCCCACTAAGTAAGAGAAATATCAAGTGGAGCTTATAATATGGTTTATAATGATTTAAAGTTTTTTCTCTTGCACCAAAAAAAAAAAAAAAAAAAAAAAAAAAAAAAAAGAAAAAGAAGTGTTCTTCTTTCAAAACAATACTAATCAAAATTGCACGCCACCTCACCTTCAAGAAGAAGCAAGAGAAAGGTTAGGCAAAAAAGCATCTGTGGTTTCCTTTTAGCCTCATGTGATTGCAATGCTTGTGTCCTAGCCATGCCAGTGATTCAGAAAAGGTCAGAATTCACCCTGTTTCTCTTTTCCAAACCATATCAAGCAGTCCTCAGTCACCAAGGAGGGTCTGACCCAGATTTTCTCTCTTTCTTCTTAGCTCTTTGCCTGTACCTTTTGAGCATCTACTTCCCCAGGCCAACTTTCTAAGCCTCATCATCTCCCTCTCATGTGCCAAAACAATCTTCTTGCTTTCAGGTCTTTTACTCCCTTTGATCTTTCCTTCTCTATGGACATATTGCCCTTCTCTTTCTTTTCTCCCAGATCCCCACTTCTCCTTTCCTGTAGATCCTCCAGGTTGATTTCTTCCTTATCCTTCTATTCCCTCAGGTTTTACCCATATTATAGACTCAAGACCCAACTCTTTATTACAATTTTTTCCCTTAGTAAGTAGTGGGGGAGGGAACAGTGAGAACGTCTGCAGCTTTTCCAAATGTTGTGTTGTTGGGAATACTTCCCTCATTGTGCCTGTCTAAAATTTAGTTTATACAGGTGGCAGAATGAAATGTGCCATCTCGTAATTAGTCCCACATGCACTGCAGGCAATTTATCATCAAAACAATCAGCAGTCACCATTTGATTCAGTGAATACCAGAGATTATCAGAAAATTGAGCCAAGGGAAAGGAGGAAAATAGGATAGAGCACTTTGGCTTTTGTAAATTTTTTTTTTCTCATTTTTTTTTCTTCTACAAAAATACCATTTTCCTCTAAAGTAGTGACCAACTCAAATGACTCCATAATGAATAGATTCACAGAAGAGCTGTTGTCTTGGCCTTTACAACTTTTCTTTCCCTCTGAATTTGTTGTATTGGACTTCCTTGTATACTTAATAAACTGCTTCAATAACAGCAATCAGCACAAATGTGCTACTGGTGAGGAGTGTGTTCTGAGATGAGCATTGCTGCTCCTCTTTGTAGAGATGGTGAGACAGATTGTTATGTCTCTTTTGTGCAAGAAAGTGTGCACAGCAAACTCTGGACACTCATTCCTACACACACACACACACACACACACACATTCAAGCACATGCACTCTCACGCATGTGAGGTGTTAAATGCTTCAGGCAAAAAGAGGTGTGGAGACAATTCCCCACAAGATAACTAAGGATTATTACAGTATCATTTACTGCCAGTCCTTTCGATGCAGAAATCCTGTATTTAATGGACAAACAGGATGCCACCAAGCTCTGAGGAACTGCTGAAATCCATGCATCAGAGTAATCAGGGTACAGAGGAGAAATGTCTGCAGGGAGAGACAGCAGTAGCGCCATGGCCCTGTGTGAGGGCATGTCTGCCTCTACCCTACACGTAGGAAGTGTGGAGATATATTATCCTTCTGAAGGGCTATGCAGGAATGTTCAGTGATATGGAGCTTGTTTGCCCCATGTCATTAAACCAGGCATTGGAGGGCGTAGCCCCCAGGGCGGTCACCAGCAGACAGAAGCACTCAATTATTCCCGATGTTTTTGAGAGCTTCTTGCTACACACCAGCTTCAGAAACAAAATAGTGGGAAAACCAAGAAACTTTTTTCTTAGAGTCTCTCCCAAATACTGCTCAGTGTTTCCCCTTCTGTACTTCAATAGCTGCAACTCTTCCCTATCCCAGACTCTTGCAACCCCTCCTTGTACCAGATACTGCTAAAAAAGCTCACAAGCCAGCCTTTAAACATTTTTCCACCATATGTTACAAACTGATCATTACAGTCTATGAGTCAAACCGAGTTTACTTTTTAAACAAACGATGTGTCAATAAGACGAATGTTCCGGTGTTAACTTCAATTACCATAGACATGCCTGCTGATGAAGTGTTTGATCTATTGCTACTTCTTCAGGGCAACTTCCTTTTGCAAGAAAGGCTTGTATTGCTGTGTTCTCTCTATCCTTTGCTTCCATTCTATCAATGTTGCTTTTGTTTTAGAGGCTCTTCAGTTAAATTAATATACTGATCAAAAGCAGAGTACTGAGTTCAGTCTGGGCTTAGTAAATCTAGAGTTGCGTGAAAGATAAATTGCACAGCTAGAATACATCCTTTGAGGTGAAGTTTTACAACAGGTAGGTAGGTGAAGGTCATGTTATTTTAGCCACAATATAGCATGACCAAAGTAATTGTTTTAAAATAGTGCAGTGTTTTATTACTGCATTGTTGAACATCAGCTGTGTTATACACTTACCAGAAGCCAATATGTCCTGCATGTTCTGCTATTTACCATAAAATACCAAACGCAAACGAAACACGTCCATATCCTACTTTGGACAGTGAAAGTCATCTGTGATGGTCCCAGATTGAATTTGCTGTGTAAAGATCTTGCACCTAAGCACAGGATGAGTCAAACACAAAATCACACAAAAAGGGAGTGCAAAGAAACTTGACTTACTTCCCTTTCATTAAAACACTTCCATCAGAGTCAACATCAAAACAACAGCCCTTCCTTAGCTCTTAGATGAAACATTCATTGGCTGTACATGTGCAGCACACAGCAAAGTGCTATCATCTGCAACTGAGACTTTACCCCACATCGACAAGACAAATAAACCGTGATCCTTCACAGCTGCTTTAAGACCAGTATTTTTCTCTGTACCCTTAAGCACTGACAAAGGAAACAGACAAGGCACCCAGGAACACACAAGCCTGTGCTGCCGTCGGGTCTGGGGGGCAGGAAGGCAGAGTGAGGAAGAGCAGTCAATCATCACCCTTCCTTGTCCTCACCCCTCTCTCCTCAGTCCTTTCAAGTAGTCCTGCTACTGCAGACAGCAAAGAGGTCTTGAGCAACATCCATACTCCTCTCAGTCTGAGCAGAGGTTGGACAATCTTCCTTGTGGGCACACGTAAGCTCTTGCTTATAATGCACAGAAATTTTTGGCTCACATGGAAGTTACTCTACCATGTAGCACATGGACAGACATTTGCAGCTCCTAGGTGAGGGTGGGTCTCAAAATCACATAATGCACCCTACTGTAGCCAAACAGTAATAAATTGGAAAACATTTGAGAAAAGCCTCATTTTTAACACCCTTGTAACCTCCTTATATCTATCTGTGCCAATAAAGGCATAAGAAAAGGGGTGAGTGGAGGTCCCCAGCTCCCAGCTGTAACTAACAGACCATGGAGACTGTGGAGGTGGGTGGCTCCCCTGCTGTTTACAAACCAGCACTGGTGGGGCTGTTAACACTGGAAGCAACAGTACTTCACCAATGTCATCACTTAACAATATAATATGACAGCATGTATAGAACCGATTAGCATAAATCAACATAATACCCACTTTGCAGCATTAGTATCAAAAACTTTCATCCTCAAGTAGTGGGGGGGGGACAAAATATATGATGAATTGTAATGATTTTTCTGAAGTGCTCTTACATGGCATAGTATGTTTGCATAGTATGTGCATGTGAGACTGCAAACACACATGTATTTTAAGAATAGGCATAATACTGTAAGCTATGGCATTAGTTTCTAACAATAACATTTCAATATTTCTGTGATCTTTTCTTAGGCTTAAAAAACCAGAAAAATTTGCAAGAGCTGCCACATGGGGGAGGGTGGAATGAAAGGGGTGTATGGCGGTGGGTGTGTTTGTATGTGTGTGTGTGTGTGCATGTAGTTATTTTGATTTCAAAGCACATCAACATGTCTTTCTGTGCCCAAAGGGTCATCATACATGGAGTCACGTAAATAGAGACTGCTTAAAAAAATAACTTGAGGTGACTTAGACTCCTAGGTTTGAATTACAGATAAATATATTTCAAAGTATAAACTTTGGACATAAGGTACAGGGAAGAACAACCTTACATGCCACTTCCATCAATTTTGATAGAATAGTTTCAATTTTCAGTATAATAATTCAAAGGTCTTGTGGCTTTTTGACAACACTGAGCTCTGCCTCTTCCTTCTCCTTCTCTGTCCTTCCCTCCAGTGCTTTGTGCACGCTCTGATCATTACCCATTTCAAACCTGAAAGCTTAATCACATCCAAGTGTATTTTTGAGAGCTCTTCCAAAGTCTTCACTTTAGGCAGCATTTTCCTGAACAAAAGATCTCTTTTGGGGTCAAGATGGCATGCACATTTGGAGATGGCAGGCAAAGTACAAATAAAGGAAAAGTACAGGGTACAACAGAAATGCTTCTGTCCTAAGGGAAAAATCTGTAAATTCTCTAGACTCTACAGCAGGTCAGGATAGTTAAATTCTCCATTCCTTCACTAGCAGTGATGACAAGGAAAACCTGAAGAAGATCTTCATGAGTGGTACTCTAGTCACTTTCCACTCCACTTCCCTAAGACGACACCCTGTTTCCCAGCAGAAAGCTTACCACAGGCCTTGCTTACCACCATATGGCATCATATCTCTGCACTCACCCTTTCAATCATATTAATGCCAATAATGCAACAATCTTTTTATTTTATAAAGGTCTTAACCTGTCTTGTGCATTAATTTAGTCTGCCAAGTTATTTATGCACCTATAAAAATGCAGACTAGGCATCCTTACAAGCACAGGCACATCCTATTAATGCTGACCCAAAAGAGTTCTGAGCTCACCGTTACAGGTCCTTGATAGTGTTGGCCCATTACTGAATGTTTTCTAGGGCCAGAGGTGAAGAAGCTGATTCCAAGGGGGATCCATTTGTGTCTTCCAGCTTAACCTGAAGTCCATTCTTTCCCACTGGATAGATTCACTCCTCTTTTGCTGTGTCCAGACAATCTTGTAGAATTTCCAGACTGATGAAAACAATGTATGTCCAAACACTTCTGCTGTGATATTTCCAACCTATTTCAGCTACCATTTCAGTGAGCGTTGGGAATGTGTAGTACTGCTCTGAAGTGAGACCGTATTCACAAGCTTTCCTTGGACATTTTGGTGAAACTTGCTCTGAAAACACTGACAGTTTTGTCCAAGTGAAGCCTGGAAGATTAGGCTGTATGTGGTACTCCAATAATAACACCAAAGTAAGGAGTAATATTAAGAGGCAGTTTAAATTTTTAACATATCATGTAACACATTGTGAAAGTAGCACAAGGTCAAGGAAAACATCTATTATTTAATTTGACTTGGAGCCAAACTCGTGGTGATGTTGAAGACCACACTTCCCACTCCGAATGGAACTTCCTTTATTCAGTCCTTCCAAGTTCATCAAAACTTTCCACTCACTCTACCTCCGGCTGTCTCTTTCTTAGCAAATACGTCAGAATCTCTGAGGGTCCTCCCCTCTCGTTCTTTATTCCTCTGCCAGATAAATAAGGAACACTCTTTACTCCTCTATAAGCCACATTTTTTTCCATTTCTTCCCTCAGCTGAATCTTAATAACTCCAACAAAGTCAAAGCAGCAGAGATAACAGCAGAACCTCATCTTAGAAATCAATGTCATTGTCATCTGAACTCTTCTTTCCAGACAACATTGCCCCTCCTTTCTTGTACAATAACATGGTGATTTCACATCAAAGGTAACCATGACAGCATCACAGCAGACATATTTGTTTGGTAGGTGGGTTAAAGCAGTTCTTCAGCACTGTATGCCTATTAATGTTATTATCCACAGACTCAAAAAAATCACTATTTCAGTCATTAAAAAGGTACATGTGAATGCAAGATTTACTAAGCCTGAGTGGATGTGATCAATAATTTAAGTATTACTGGATAACAAGTAAAGAAAACAAAAATAACAGCTTTGGTTTCAGGATATATGTAGCTGTCCTATGAACATAAATGTATTAAAACATTTCTGCTATATTTTATAGCTCTATATAAATATCAAAATAGGTTTATAAGTTGAAAGGAAAACATGCCAATTCTAAATTCATCACTCACAGCACTTCAGTTTATGCAGTTAAATTTCCCAGCTAACAGCATTCTGCAGGCAGTTGCTCTCCTGCCCAGGAGGCAAACCACACATCTGCCTTTCCAATACTCATGGTAAAAAAATCAAGTCGGGAAATGCAGGCCTGTCAGAGCACATTCAAGGACAGTAAGTGTAAGGAGACTCATCACAGCCACTAGCTGCAACACAACCTCTCTTGGGTGGGGTAGGGGGTACTCAGACAAGACAAATCTCTACATAAGGATGTAATTGCATTGGTGTCTTTTTCTGCTTCCCTTGGCACTCTGGTCTTCTCTTTCCATGCTTTTACTTGACCAACATCCTCAGAAAAAGGTGCTGCCTCTCTCTTCCCTTTTCTGGATGAAAAGGTCAATATGGAGAAAGGTCACTTTGCATCCTGTTCTGAACAGACCACCTATCTCTGGCACTAGAATCTAGGTTGCGTTCAATGAGGGCCACATCATAAACCATTATAAAAGCAATGCCTTCATTGGATGTGAAGTGTGCTTAAAATGGAACCTTTTGTGAGAAACTTTATGGGTACACCACCACTTGGCAATGGGATCCATTTACTGGCCTCCTCCCAACTGCAGTAAACTGCAGCTTCTGTAAACCCAATGACTATGTAGGATTCCAACGTGGTTTGATTAAAGATTTCTGTGAAATGCACTATGATTTCTTGCAGGTCTCCCATCAAGGCCAAGAGGAAGCTGGGTCTCATTTTTTTTTCCAGACCTTTGTTTCTCATAAAATCCAGTTATCATAAAGGCATCAGTGGAAAGGGAAAGGAAAAATTTGATGAGCTTCTTCTCTTCCCTGCCTTTCACTTTGGCTGTATTTTTCTCGGGATTATGGCTCTTGGACAATATGCAAGGCAAGTTTGGCTTAACCTGTACAGCTTTTTTTTTATATTATCCAGAATCATTCATTTGGCATCAAGAGGTCTCACTCAGATGACATAGACAAAGTCATGGCAGAATTACATTGGCATAAGTGAACCAAACTTCTTATTCAAAAAAATACACACCTCCATCCCAAAAGCTTCTCTAAATCCTGAAGAACAAGACCAGAACAAATTATAAGGAATCAAATTTCCTAAAGCCTTTCTTTCACAGCACCTTAGTACTCCATCAGAAAACCTGACACATCTATTCATCATCTGATGGAACAGGTCATCACTGAGTTTTTCCAACCACTTTCCAAGCTACCTGTTTGAGCTATGGTCTGTCTCCTATTAGAGTCTGTTCTTGGGTGGGTCCTTGCATCCTCTTGGGTGGACGAAATGCTCTCTAGCTCCAGTGAGTACCTTCTGGCATGGTGGTGAATTAAGGTATTAGAGCTCTGGAGGGGGGTGGTGCAGGTGAACTGATCTGAGTGGGACTCAGGTCATCTCTTAGGGGCTACTGTGTAGCTGATGCAGGCAACCCCAACTCATTTTCCACTAGGTCATACGGCCAAATACTGTAGCCATGACAGGGAAAACTCCTGAGCAGCTCTTCCCCAAACCAAGTCCAGGAGAGAGTGCAACAAACAAGAGACAGGCAGCAGTTTCCCCCAGACTGTAAGACAAATATTTCTACTGATAGTTCTTTTGCAGCCTACTTTGTCATGTCTTTTCTCTTTTTAATTTATTTATTTATTTGCATTTTCAATACTCCTTCTGCACCAGAACTTTATTTAAGGCTGTTGGCTGGGAGCCCCTGGGAGGGTTCCCAGTCCCCTGGGTGGATTCCTGGTCCCTGTACGCCACAGTATTACCAGTGTGATCTCCTGCCTTGCCAGGACTTTAAAGAGCCCATCTGCCTTGTTACCATCAATCACATTAGGTATTTGTAATTCAGCCCCTCCAAATTACCCAGGTTGTAATTCCCAGTCCTAAACAGTGTCCAAAGGTACTCTCTGCTATTCTTTTTGCATAGAAAGAAAAATACCTAATTTAAAGCCCAAGTTTCCCCCTCGTAACATTTATGCATAGACTATGTATCTGCTATTATATTCTGAAAAACAGTTATTTCACAAAAAAAAAATCTTTTTCATAAGTGCTTTGCTCCCTACATTTTTTTCTTTTCCTTTTATGTTGCATATACCAACAGGGGCCAACTTTATTTCAGTATTGACTTGGATTTTGATGAATATGCTTCTATTTCATTTATTCTTTATTTGTGAAAAAGCTAGGCAGTATTTTTACATTGTTTTCCACTTCCTTTTTGATTAAACTGTTATATTTGATTTTCCAGAAATAAAGCAGCACAGAGATAGAGAGAGTGAGAAAAATACATCATCCTTGATTCTCTCCTGACTCACAGCTCTCTAAGCTCTGACCCAAAAGCCCACCTTAACTCACTGGAAATAAGTGCCCAAAGGGAGCCATCAAGAGAGGAAGTTCTTCAGGAAGTGACTACCCGAAGTGCTAACCACAGGAGAATAAGGCCTTTTCCACCTAAAATTAACTGAGCTACTCAAACAAAAACACTAAACCTGCTATAAACCTACTATAATAATAATAATAGATGACCCAAGTCAGGCCTTTTAAACTAAATTGCTATAATCAGTATCAAGGATCAAAGATCAAAGGCCACTAAAACTTCAGTGCCATTAGTGAGCATGTCAGAAAAAACTCAGTCCATACAAATTCAGTTGATAGGCTGTATATCACTTTTTCCTTTGCATTTAACTTTCCAAAGCTCTCTTCCTTGGGGTTGGGGGTATCCCCATTCTTTGTTTCAGCTTAGGCAAAGAGTTTTCTGAGCAAAAGATACTGCCATCTACAAAACATAGAGTATATAAATAAAAAACTTCCCTTTTTGCTGTGTGCCCACAACAGGATTTGGCAGTAAACTAAGACCAGGACAACAGTTTCTTCACTAAATCAGCCAGCAATGGGAGCACAGTTTCACCACTGCCACTTGTTAAGGGAGGGAAATTTACTGTTGCTTCTGTGAGCACCCCTATGGGACATGACTGAAACATCCTGGGGAGAAGGAAGCAGAAAACCTCACAATAAAAAAGACCATCCAGTGTAACCCTGAAAAGTGAACCTGATGCTACAACCCTCATACAATTCTATTCATTCTCCCCTGTTCACTTTCCCTCACCCCCTTCCAGTCCCTTTCACAGCCTGTCCAGCCTACAGCCAGGGTGGGCAGCCCTTATCTTGCAGTGTGTGGTGACTGCTTTGGCAGATCACCAGTTCCCAAGCTCCTGACTTTCTGTTAAAAATGCCAACAACAGCAAGAGAAACAATAATTTTCACAGATTGACCAGAGGAATAGAAAAAGCAGACAGTGAACCTTTTTTTCTTTCTGAAGCAGAAAGCTTCAGGCCAGATGAACTGCACCACAGGCCATGCTTGTGGTCTTTGGGCAAAGGAATGACCGGCACTAGAGAAGCAGATCCTGCCTGCTGTTAACTACTGCAGCTCACTCCTCCATTTGCCTTCATCTGTCCAAGAAGGCACCTCATTACCATTTTAGCTGCTGAAGAGGCAGGGGAGCAGTTACTTATTTGCACAGTGGCTGCTCCCAACTGCAGCCCCCAATACGAGACAAAAAACCCAGCTTACTTCACATGCAGTGGCAGCTGAGGTCTGGCTGTGAGCTCCTCACAGCTGCACAGGAGCTTCCCTGCTCCCCTCCAGGGAGAGGAGCAGCAGGGGTGGTGTGTCAGGACCTGGGCTGAGCACAACCCAAGGAGCCCTGCTGAGATGATGGGCAGGAAGCACAAGCCTTGCCCCGAGGAGCCTAGTCTAGCTCTGTGAGTTACAGCAAAGTGCAGAAATTGTGGCTAAGCACAAGATAGCACGTTCCTAAAAGCCCCTGAGCAGATCAGTGACCAGGAAGAGAGCCCAGTCTACCCCAACAACACTCCTTGTGATGTCAGCCTTCATCCTTTTTAAGCTCACTCTGCCCTTCTCAAGACCCAGAAGTGGCATTTGAGCTTTGGATAAGCCTGTGAAAGACCTCCAGGCTGTCATACTATCAGCTGCTATCAGTTGTGCTTCCTCTCCTTCAGGTCTCTTGCAGTGCTGCTGTATGCCAGGGCCACCAGCCTGCTCACCTGGCAAACAGACAGCCTAAACTGTGCTGCCCAGCTGCCCGCTGGTGGGACAGCCTGCCACTCTGCTGGAAAAGGTACCAGGACGTTACCTTGGAAAACAGTGGCCAAGGTATTTATTTGCTCAGTAAAGGAGCAGAGTGGCAGACAAAAGTCGCCAGTGAATAAGTTAGTGGAGAAGGCCAAGCATTCCCTTGTGCTCTGGTGTGTTGTGTACCAAATTTTCACTTCCCAGACCCTGATGGATAGTTCACATCTAAATGGTTGCTTACAGACATACAAGCACCACTCAGATGCTCCTTCTATGGAATCAGCAAGCAGAACAACTGTAGGCATTAACAGTAGTGCTGCTGCTGCTGCTGCAGCACCTAAACTGGCTTGATCAGGATTCCCCTCCTCGTCAGAGGAAGTGATTTTGGTTCAAGAATGTGGAAATAACTGACATATGTATTTTCAAGACTAGTATAGCCACAGGGAAAGTTTATTTGAGACTGTGACTGACCACCCAGGCATTCAAAGATAATATATATTTGAATAGAGATTTGTAGGAATCTGATTTCACCCTTAGATTCACAGTGAGATCTAACACTTACCACAAGGACCACAAAGCATTTACAACCTGTCTGCTAAGCCTACAAGAAAATTGAAGATTATGTCACAAGGAAGTCAGCTATCCAGACACTATGCAAAGCTTCCTAAAAGGCAGTGACATACATTTAGCAACCATCCCCAAATCAGAACATCAAAAGAAAACATTTTTGTAGTAGTTTTCCTTGCTATTGCGAGCCTATGTCCCTGTGAAGGGAGAAGTGTTTATGGGACCAGTGTTTGGAAAAGTAAGCTTGAATAGCAGTGTCAAAGGGTAATTGGCACAAAAGAGATCCCTACATTTGGAACAAGAGGAATTAAGTTTTCCTAAGCACATTGGGACCACAGAGGGCTTGTTGTTGATAGACCCACAAGTAGTAATATTACCAGGTTCATGCCAAGGGTCATAGCATGCAGTGAGACAACAGTTCCTTAGAGCAATGAGAGCAGGGTCATGACTCCTGTGTGCAACTGATTGATCCTCAGAGTTCAGATCTGTGAGACGCACAGGGAAAAAAATGTGCAATTTACAGCATTCATTTACACTTGGCTTTGAAAGGTTTTTATTGAGGCAATGATCACCTTGAATTTTTGCTTTTCAGTTACTGCCTGCAAGTCAGTGGAAGGATTTGAAACAATACATGACCATGGGATTTTATCAGCAGAATATATTAGTGCACTAGTTACATGGCAGGTAAAGTTTTGCAGCTGTTAGTAGCTTTTCTTCTCAAGGGCTCCTATCTGGAGACTGGCCTCTAATTTCCATTTAGCAGAGCAGAAGCTTGAAGCCTTGAGAAATGACAGTGAAACTGTGCAACCACCCCAGGGACTCAATTCTTAGTTTATGTTCATTATGACCACAGGTAGAAAAGCCCATCGAAGTCACATTCCCGCTTTATTGATCTTGAACCTCAACTTTTAGAATGGATTCGAGGAATATTTAGGACAACCTGAGAGCAAATGAGGTTTAGGGTGTTCTACATTATGCATCTGGTATAGGATACTGGAGTGCCCTGCACTGCTCCTGTAACCCCGACCCTCAGTACAAAGTGCATCCTTTCCTTGGTAGATTCCTGCCTGTTTGCCACCTGAGGAAACCTTGTTATGGAAGGCATACTCAGTTGCCTCTTTAATGGGTCATTTATACTTTTGATGACAGTGGAAAATATCAAGACTCAAGGTTTAAGAAGGAGCCCATGGCTCCAACACATAACATTAAGTAAGCCTGCTGTGCTTTCTGCAAACATCTGGGAAGCTCAGAAGAAATCATTCTGGATCTTTTGAGAGTTTTCAGTCACTTCAAGCAGTTCTGTGTAATGTCCCAGGTACATCCCCTTGGATTCCTGACCAGGATTATACAACAAGAAGAAACTTAGTGAATTTTGAATAAGCCCAGAGATAGGGCCTTGGGAGTTTGGCCAGTGCTAAATGAATACAGAAATCAATAAAGCTTATAGCTACATACCTTCCTACCAAGCCTCAGTGCTTGGATTCAAGGAGCTCCCTGTAGAACTGCACACAGACTGGATAGCTATGATCAATACTGGAAGGGGATATAATGCAACACTATTAATGCAACTGGTCCCATCGAACTCAACAGAAATTCTGCCATTTTCTTCATTCAACCTAGGATTTCACCTAATGTGTCTTTTCCAACTCTAATATCTGTGATCCTGAGCACATTACTAAATTGCCAATGGGATCTGCCAACCATTACAGTCTGTGATTTGTCAAGTACTCTATTTGTATTCACTACATCTCTGTCGTGTAAAGGATTCCAGTAATAACCTATTAAAGACATTTAATGTTACCAATTTAAAACTGAAAAACACAAACTACTGAGGTGGTGAAGTTGCCAGAAGAGACATCAGGGCCTGTGTTAGAATATCTGATTCAACAACTCTGATATGTGCAAAGCCTGCAGATTGGATAATTATAGCTCCATCAGTGAGTAGTGTATTTATTAAACCCAAATTTGGTTATCAGAAGTGTTTACAGAGAGATTGCCATGGTACAAAGGGCTGGCAAATGTGGACAAATAAGGATGGCTTATTAAAGCTCAGCTTTTGTGAGAGGTGCACTCATTTTCAATGCAGCTACCCAACTGTCCTGAGCAATTTGGTCCAGTAACATACACAGCAATTAAGGAGGACTCTGTTATACCTGTTATTTAGCAAAGCTCAAAATCCCAGCTCAACACTTAACCAGATAGAAATATTGTTTTCTTATAGTATCACAGAAGCAAGCCTTGACAAAAAAAGGAGGATATCAAATGCCTCTTATCTTTGCTAAGTCATTAATGGTGGAAAAAATACAGACAGCTACATGCTTAGTCTAGTTTGGCATCAATTTGTATACACATAGAGAGACAAGTTACAGATGTTTAAAAAGTTATGACAAATGAGAAAACAGCCCCACACTAGAAGCGGCTGCAACAAATTGCCTTTCAGTTACAGGTCTGTGGTGCAACAGTTGACATATAACGAGTGAAAGTTAAGGAAAGGGTGGTAGTCCCACTCAACCCACACAGGGACCATGCAGCAAATAATTGTTAAACAAAGGTGTTGCAAGAATCTTAGATAGACAAGTATTCAAAAGCCAAGGAAATTATCAGTCCTGTGAGTCAAAATGCAGAAGTTGTCAAAGCAATGAAAATTTTCAGAAAACTTGAAATCACTGATGTTTATTATCTTTTACAGTTACCCTTTACTAGCTTCATTGCCTTTCTGGTGAAGGGTCTAGAGAGTAAATCCTATGAGGAGCAGCTGAAGGAGCTGGGGTTGTTTAACCTGCAGAAAAGGAGGCTCACGGGGGGATCTTATCACTCTCTATGACTACTTGAAAGGAGGATGTAGCAAGATAGGGGTCAGTCTCTTCTCCCAGGCAACCAGTGACAGGATGAGAGATAGGCTCAAGCTGCACCAGGGGAGATTCGGGCTGGACATCAGGAAGAAGCTCTTCATGAAAAGGGTGGTTAAGGATTGGAACAGACTGCTCAGGGAGGTGGTGGAGTCACCATCCCTGGAAGTGTTCAAGAAACGACTGGACATGGCACAGAGTGCTGGCAATGTGGTGATCAATCAAAGGTTGGACTTGATCATCTTGGATGTCTTTTCCAACCCTAATGATTCTGTGATTCTGTAATACACAGGAAGTTCCACGGGGTGTTTGGCTCAGCCTACCCGGTTGGTGCAATCCCAGCAAAAGATTTCTTTTGTTTGGTTCTCAGTGTCTTTCATTCTCGGTTGAGATCAAACAGCCCCTACACATAGAATATGATTGTTCATGAACAGTTCTGACTATTAATTTTTCTTTTACTTTTTCGGTTAAATATTTTTTTAATTCTTATTACGTTGTAAGGCAAAGTCAAGCATTGCTTTGTGTCACCTTTAGTGCCTAGTGCAATTCAAAATGTTCATTTACTTTGGGAGCTTTTCCTGCATATCTTCTCCTTTTTTAAAAAACTAAAGTACATTTTTAGAGAAAAGAATCCACTTAAGCAATATTGAGACACTTTAATTTGGGCAGGGATCAGATGACTCCAGGACTATCTTCACTCTATTATTCTGCAATTCAAAATGTCAAAAAAATCTTTCAAAAGTCATTCAAACCGATTCTTTGAATTGATAGAAATATATTGGTTTTTTTCTGTTTAACTAAATCTATACTTTTCAGGATGAAAAATTGACTAAAAATTTTCATCCAGATCTAACTTTTTCTTCGAATATATTCATAAAACTACACTTTTGATTTTAACCCTTCAGCAAATAACCTGTTTGCAAGTCATTTTATCAAATTTGCCTTTCCAATGCATAAAATAATAATGTATTTCAGATAATGCTCTTGCACAATTTCAAAAGCAGAAGAATTAGGAAAAAGAGAAAAGAAAGAAAAGAAAAAAAATATTTAGAGTTTTTAAAAGTCTTTAGAACAATATTCTTCCACTCGGGTCTGTTTTCATCACTAGAGCAATCTGTTTTTTCTTTCTATGGGACTTAGCAGTTCAGATAAACTTCAAGAGTAGCTTATGTCATGTTGTGTAACTATATAAAGCTTGTTTAACAAAGTGAAAAAGACATCATAAAACTTGTAACATGATAATATAGTACTGCTAAAAATTTAAAAATTATTTATTCCTTTAAGAAGAGAAAAAAAAAAAAACTAGTTATATTTAATATCTCTTACCTCTCAATAGAGCTTTTACTGATTTTACTGATACCTTCTCGGAAGTCATAAAACATTCTGATGCTGACATGTTTCATTCGATAAAAACAGATATATTTGGAATATTTTATGAGTCAAAAAAGCCAACACAGATTCTTCTGTTTATTTAATTATTTAATGTATGGACAGTGCTTTGCAAGCATAATACACACTTATTTTTAGTACTACTTGTGCATACAGCATTATCAGCAAGATATGAACAAAATGCTCTCAGCTTTGCAAGCAATTTTCTTGATTAATTTCTTTGTATAAAGCAGCAGAGGGAGCTCATACATTATTTTTGGTGTGTCACACGCACAAAAATGATAAATTACACGTGCACACACATGTGCACACGCCCGTGCGGGTGGCACGGCCCCGCGCACGTATGTGCACAGGCACTCAGCTCTGGGACGAGCTGCACAGCTTCAGTGGCTGTGCCTGCACTTGTCACGCAGACCAATAGGAGCAGATGTGTTCAGCTAAAGAGCTGGGAGTGAGCACCGCATGGCCACGGCACACCTCCTTCAGGGCACTCTTTCTGGACTAGTGCAGCCTGGTCCCATCAGCTGAGACACCCAAGTGTGCTTTGGGCATGTTCAGGGAGCTCCCAGCGTGCTTCTTCCAGATGGATTTTACCCAAGACGAAGCCAGCTGGTGTGTTCTGACCTTGCTCCTGGACAGAAACCAAAGCTCAGCTGGTGGGGGTGATCTGGAGGCACCATCAACAGCACGCACTTGATAGAGACCAAGTCACCAGCACCAGAGCTGTGTTAGAAACTTCTAGGTACCCACCTGAGCTGACATTCGGGTGTGTAATAAATTAAATGGATGACATTGATTTAGGCAACTGTATTCTGCTGGAGTGCCATCTTAGGCCCCTACATGCCTTTTTGAATTTTCTCCTCAATCTGTATAATTTTTGCAGGAAATGTTTCACGATGGAGGTACACTGAGAAAGAAGTGCTAAAGTCACATAAAGGACTGGACAAACTTCCTAAACGTCTTGGTTTTGTCTGATTGAATGACTTCTTAGGAACATATGCTCTCAACTGGCCCCCTGAAATCTGTAAATCCAAGGTATAAGGAAGGCTTAACATATTTACTGAGCGGACCCTACCAATCCCTGAAGAGCAAAAGTATCATGGTTATTTCCTTTAAGGATATGTAGAATATATCCTCTTCTACATGCTAGGCCAGCCAGCACCTTGGGAGCATAATTTGGCATCCCTAGGCACTCCTGTGAAAGTCTAGGAGGAAGCAGTGGGCAGTGGATAATGCAGAGACTGCACTTTGGTGGAGGGCAAAGCTGGAAGGAAGCAGCTGGTACAATGGACCATCCCATATCCTACTGTATACAGATGAGCACCATTGAGGCCAAAGACTGAAAACAACAGGAAAACTGGTCTGCCAATACCTTTTATTTCCAGGATGGGCAGAGGTACTGGGAACTTTGCACTGCGGCTTGCTGGTTTTGCTTCCAGACCTGGACTGAGCAGATGTGAAGATGGAAACAATGGGACTGAAAAAAACAGGGAAAAAACAGGTTAGAAAATGAGAGAAGTGTGGGGATGGGTGAAAGTCGGGGATGGGGAACAAGATGGGAAGAGCAGACAAAAACGGCACAAATGCTTTGTGATTTTAAAAAACTTACCCTTTCAAGGTGGGGCTTAGGGCAAAAGGAATAGATTTGGGGAGAATTACTTGTCATATCTAAACCAGCTGGCCAAACTTTTAATAAAAAGCCCATAAACCATCATTGTGAGAGAGGGAAAGCCACATTGTTTTTATTTGTCTGTAGAGCAATATGTGTCACTGTATAAATAGTAACTAATAATAATAACATGTGCTGCAGCACTTCTGTGATATTTTTCAATAATTACTGTTGTTGTAAAGGAGTTTAGTATGAAGTAAAACATCTCTATGAGGGAAAAAAATTGCTACCTCTTTCCCCCTGATATTTGTGTAACTGAATTAAAAATACACAGATACATCGAGTCAAAAAAACATTATTCCTAGTTCAAGGAACTCAAGCTGAACACCTTGAAAAATCTCTCAGCTACATTGTTCTCTCATATGTTATAAGGATTTTTATTTCCTTTTAACAGCAGTAAATTGTCAAATGAAAGAGGCTTATATTGCACATACCATAGTGAGACGTGCTCATGATGTAACATCAGAACGAACTATTTTTTAACCTAATATACAACAATTTAGCAGCATTAGAAGAACATAGAACAGATAAAAGTATAGCTTTTACAGCCATTCATCAATGGCCTTTTTTTGAAGAGTGCAGATACCTCCTCAGGCTAAGCATACATCTCTCTATTTCACATAAATACACAAAGTGACAGGGCTTCCAGTCAAAATAAACATTTGCTCAGTGTATACCTGATTTCCACCCATTTCATTCAACAGGAAAGATACTGAGGTTAACAAACACACTAATCTCTCATCTGCTCCAGGGATGAGGATGTGCTGTATCCAACAACTTGTGATTGAGTGTGTTCACAGTTTGCTGCTCCCATGGACGTTCATGCCTTTGTATTGGTACTATTTAAAATGAAAACAAAAGAATAAGCCTTGAGGTGGATCCAACCAAAATTGCCCTCAGTTTTTAGAAAATAAGAATGGTTCAAGGGAGAGAGGACCATGTCTCAGGTTTGGTAATTGTGCAAGTAGTAAGGAGAACTGCTGAAGAAAACATCATTTGGATGAAAATGCAACGCAAGTAAGTGATGTAATAATATCATTGCTCATAGAAGAAACAAAACAAAACAAAACAAAAAAAAACCAAACCAAAAACCCCATGTAATATTGAACAACACAAAACAGCTATAATTCAGAGCTAAAATCTTCCAAGAGTCCAAGGCACCCAAGTCTCATGAAATCTGAAGAAATCTGAAGAAATCTGTGTTACCTAGACCAGAAAGTAATTTTTTTTTGCATTTTTGTCTCTGGCTGCATTGCCTTGAACCCTCTGTGGAGGGAAACACGATCCTGCTGCCATGGTCTGTCTCTCCAGCACTTTGGTAGCTGAAGGAGAACAGGAGTTGAGCACAGGTCTCTTACCTCCTGGGGCAGGGCTACGCTGAGCATCACTGCACCATCACCATCAGGGCTGGCTCCCTTGCCAAACAGAGAGTGAAAGGATGCAGTAGGTCCCCTCTGAGTCCCATATCTGGCTTGCTAAACCTGTATTGTGATGCTTTGTCAGGTAAAATACACAATTTGGACATGTTGTTTGATGATCTCACACTAGGATTTCACACCACTCTGTTGAAGAAAATGGTGATTATTTTAACAGTCATGATATTAGTTAAACCTGATTAACAGAGTATTTTCCACTGACATCACTTCTTTATTCTATTTACAAGCTAAATAGCCCAGACACTCAATTGATAAATGCTCATTTCCCTCCATCTTAATTAACTAAATATTCTTTTACCTAAACAATCCCTCATTTTTCCACAGACACAGTAATAGATCCATTAGCAGGGTCTATCTGATACCAGGGATTTTTTATTTATGAGGACAAGTCCAAATGGTTACTATTTTTTAATGTTTTTATTTTCCTTGATACTGTACACCATGTAATGGCTTTCGTCCAAACAGTAATCACACAATGGGTGCCGTTTCTTCTTTCTTGACCTATCACACTCCACATGATTTAATCCATTGTTTTGGATGTTGCCAATGATTTATTGTATGAAAAATGTAAATGATCTGGATGGCAGATGTTTTATATTTTCTGACCATTCATTTTCAGTGGGAATGTAATTAAAATTTATGAAGTGTATCTGCTGAATTGCATTGGCAATTGATGATCTCCTCCAGTGCTGTCTGTCTGGAGATGATGAGTGATTGTGGACAGTGAGATGTGTTGACAAGGGCAGAAACAGACGTGATGTTACTGTCATGAGTGAGGCTACCTGCAAAAAGGCTGCCGTTTCTTTTCTCCCTTTTTTTCCCACAGGAAGAAGGTGGCAACCAGAGCTGTCTTTCTTCTTGCAAGACAGAGTACAAAGCCTCTGTGCACTCCTGAAAGCTGTCACTCTTCACGAGTGCAATCTCTGTCTCTCTCAGCAATGGGCATCTGGAAGCCACGATATCAGTTATAACAACCCATGTCAAGGATATTAATTAAATTCCTGATGGCCACCCAGAGAAGCTAATGAGTGTAAATTTCACAACATCCCAACTCATAAGGCAGCCCACTTAACCTTTTCAGTGTTGATATCCTTCCTCCAGGAGGGAAGTAAAGAAGTGAGCTGTTTGCTGAGGGAGCATGGAAAGGAGGAACAGGGAAAGGAGGAGGTACTCGGTCTGGCACAGTTTAAAACACAAAGAGATAAGAAGGGATCTGCTGGATTCAGATACCCCACAACAGAATGGGAGGGTTTTTTTTTTTCAGAACTGAGATTCCAGATAGCATTTTGCATAGAGCCCTTGTTGCTACGAATCTGAGTGGATCTCCTCACCTCAGCCCCCTCAAGCTCCATGAGCAAGCCAAGCAGCTCTCTTTTTAACCCCAGTGAGGTATATAAATTGGACTTTGAATTTCCCCTGATCTTGACATAGCACGCCTCTTACGTTTTTGAGTGCTGTGGAGGACAGAGTATGTAATTACTATCATCCTACCATACAGTTACCTCTACAATAAATGTACAGACAGCCTAGATTAACATGTGGTGAATCATGTAAGTGCTATGGGACCAACAATTGGAACTGGGGAATTTCTGACACCCATCTTTATCATCAGGGATTTTGATCACTTGAATGTTTAAAGTGTTTTCTTAATTCACAAACCTCATTTAGGATATCTACCATTAGGCACTAATAAAAATGCCTTCACTCGAAAGTCATGTGGCCACCTCATTACCAGAGGCTGGTAAATGAGGATTTTATTCCAAAAGCAAACCCCAAAGGTAGTTTGTCACAAAGGCCCCAGTCCCACTGCTGTTGTTGACACTGCTTCCAATACATTCTGCCAGGATGGGTGGGGGTCCAAATGAAGGTGATTGTAGCTGTCAATTCATGAGCTCTGCTTGTGCTGAAGTCAGTAGGCATTTTGCCATTCATTTCAAAAGTAGGCATTACAAGCTCACGAACTAATCCAAGCTTCAGGCCTGGTAGTGATTGTGACATTTGACAATGTATGATTCAAAACAGACAAGGGATTGAAATGGCAGGTGCAGCAGATGGTCAAGATCCTATTACACAAAGCTTTTTTTTTTTTTTGATGTGTGCTCCCAGCTCTGCTGCTTCTGTGTGTCTCTGGCCTGTGATGGGCAAATGTGGCAGGAGAGGAGAAGGAATGAGGTAGGACTAGGGTCACAAAGTCCAGTTAGGCAGATTTCAGAAAAACCCAAGGAGACACTCTTAGCAGACCTCATACTACAAAATGCTTACTAAATATTGCAGAACTCTGGGAGCCAGCAAGGTTAAATTCATCTTTTGGCTTCACTGCTGTCTTGTTGGGTGCCTCAGTTTACCTATCTGCACTTTTAGGTAACATGCCTTACCTGGCTTTGTATGCCAAAACTTCATTCATTAATACTGATGTCAAGGAGGACATTCAGCACCTCACAGGAGGCCCAGTGCACCTGCATTAGTTAGCCATAAATCATGGGAAACAACACTTTGAAGTGTCAGGGAGATTTAATGTGGGATGCAGAACAGAAGGGGAATGTGATGAACTGAGCCCCAAGCCCCAAATAAGGAATTTAAAATGCACCTTACCCTTAAAAGTGTCAGCAAATGAAGAAAAAGAAGAGTGGGGAAGCCCCAAAGGCAGCAATTTTGAATGCTTTAGTTTTCTCTATTGACTTTAATTAAGCTCACCCAGGATTGCAGGCCTGTCACTTGGGGAACCTTTCCATAAAGAAAAAAGGAGTTTGCTCCCCAGGTGGGTTTTCCCAAGTTTCTCAGCCTCTTACCACAATATATGCCTGGCATCCATGACAGGGTCGTCAAAAATAATAGCTAAGGAATTCACTGTCTGTCATTCCAAAATAATTATGTATGGGGCTTTACTTGCACTTGAGATGGGTTATATCTCTCATTGAGAAAACCCATGTAGACTAAAATATATATGTATATGTATACATGTAATATATGAAGGTTGAAGAGATTAACAGTCAAATAAAGAATATGGGGGAACAGAAGTCTGTATACATGAGTGTGAAACATTGAGAAAGAGGGTGGAAATCACTGTCAGTCCAAGATTTGTTAATTACAAAATGCATTAATGTTTTATTCGCCATTTATCACTAATTAATCACCTACTCTGATGTAAATTTCAAGCTTACAAATGCACCATGGAAATTGTCCCTTCAATATAAACCAAGTTTTAAGGGTCAGCAGAACCACAGCAAAGACAGCAGCATATTCCCCTCAGCTGCCTGGAAGACTCTTTCAGTGCCTCAGCATCATGCCTGTGTCTAGGCATGCAATAGTTTTTGGGTGCTTTCAAAGTCAAAATAGTGTGGAGAAAAAAAATGAAGAGAGCTTGCAAGCAGAAGGGGAGGAGGTAGTATACTCAGTGGTATTCTTCAGGTGCACAGTTTGAATAAAAATGCAAAACAGGATGCTCCCATTCAGTAAATATTATCATTTTTATTCACTCATTAATTAAGTTGCTTAATTGCTGCTGTCAAAAGACTCTTGAGTTTGTGACTGGGGTTGTTGCACTGTTTTGATAGTAGCTGAGGAAGGAAAAAGGCAGAATCACTCGGCTTGTTCTTTACTTGATAATAAGAAGGCACTGGTTGTAGGAGATCATAACAAAGCTGCAGAGTTACATATGGAAAAAGATAGATATTTACTGGAAAAAAGGAAGGGGGCAGGTAGGTTTTATTTAATACATCAAATGTTATTTCACCAATATGATTGATGTACCGTAACTTGTGCATTATTGTTCAATTCGTTACTCCATTTTAAAAAAATCATTTTAATACAAAATATTTTCCATATTTTAGTCTAACTTCCCAAGACGGTCCAAAAATGGAAAGGGACTCAAGCTGTGTCGGTCAAAACAATTATAAATATTTTTTTCCAGATCTGTCTCTGAAAGATTAATGTCAGCTGGTTTAGGTACTGTCTCTTCCAGGACACCAGATTGACAAATGACCAACGCTTACAGTATATTATTCATACATTTCTGAGACAGTACCTATTCATGCCAGGATGATGATCAGTCCCATGTCACTCAAGACATTCTTAGAATTGATGCCCACTTTACTGCAGACATCTCACATCTCAGCATCACGCTGATGAAGTGCTGTGGTCATGACACATGAAGGTGTCTTTGCAAATGAAAATGAGACTGATCCGGCTGACATGGGTCAGGACCACCAAAACCCACTTATTGATTCTTATTACCAAACAGACTAAATAGAAGACAGCTTTCAAAACAGATTGCTGAGAATGGGCTCTGGTACAACCCAAGTCAGATCATTAAATGTGTATCTACACCTGTAAGGAGGTCTGGAGATGTAGCAGGTTATGCTTGCCTCAGGTTGGCTCATGAGTCTCAGAAGGAAAGGCTGTTGTACACAGGCAACTAAGTAGAAATTGCTGATCAGAGAGAGAGAAGTGCTAGGATGATGGATGTGGTATATAGGCACCAATTTTACCTTATGGCTGAGAAAGAAAGGTGTAGCTTATCCCTCAGTTCT
This sequence comes from Daphoenositta chrysoptera, assembly GCA_013397915.1. NCBI lineage: Eukaryota > Metazoa > Chordata > Aves > Passeriformes > Daphoenositta > Daphoenositta chrysoptera. The sequence continues at coordinate 761,860 of VZRO01002961.1, forward strand.
AAAGTCAAGTCTGCAGTTAGATGTGTATGTCTATTCTCTGTTACCTCTTTTTAAATCCTCTGTAATGAAGCAAGTGACCACCTAAAGGACTTACTTCAGCTCAAGAGGAAGAATTTTGCTTAGTGATGAAACTCCATTACCCAGGCACAAAGGGATGTGGCCTGCTCTGTGCACCATGTAGGGGACTGTCATGGCAGGGTCTTACTTTGAGTTTTCGTATGTCTCACACTGCCTATGCTGCTGGCTTGGATAGATTTCAGAAACAGGTTATGAAGGTCTTCAAAACTCTTTGATACATTGAATTTTTGCAAGACTTTCATTATATTCCAATCTGTCCCAATACACTTGTTAAAATCTCCCTCCCTTCTTTTGATAAGACACTAGTTTGCACTGAAGTGTGCAATGAATTTAGCAATGGACACAAAGCTTCTTAAGGAGAAAAGTAAATCCAGTACACTGTTAGGAACATCTCATATCCAAACATGAACATAGGTTTTCTGAGCTGAAAGGCTACTGGTTCACAGCTCCACACATTCTTAGCTTATAGGTTCCCTGGAAAAAAAAACCAGTGGCATTAATTAAATGACTTGTAGGTACTTGATGCACTCATTACCTTTGATTCCACTAGAAAGAAAGGAAAAGCAAAACTGCTATGAAACATTCCATACTACACACTGGAAGGTGTGAGCAAAGAAAAGTTTTCAAACATTTCAAACCTCTGAGTTATTATTCTGAAAAAAAAAATCATAAAATATACCCATTCATCTTACTAGATTTTATGGGTCAGTATAGCCTCTTTAAAATCTGAAGGCCTAAGAAATGTAAGGGTGCTGACTGATGAGCTGGGACAGCCTTACCTCGGGATAAGCTGAAAAGGTTGGCAGCTCCAGCTGTCTGCTCTGCTCCTGGTGTCCAGATGTCTAAGCTGCTTGTCAATCAGCTCCCAAACCACTGCAGTTTACAGGGCAGACTTTGCACTGCAGCCGTCTCTGGTGTTGGTTTGCTTTAAAATGCTTCACTGTAATCGCTAGCTGAATTCTATGGATAATGACATAGGATAGAAAGAGATACCTTTACCACCAGTCCCCATAAAGGCAGTCCCCAGCAGTCAGAGTCCAAATGTACTTAAATGTACTCTATATCTGCCACTGTGCTTTTACAAAAATGTCCAAAGCACTAAAACATGCATTTAATTGCTATACAAACTTAAAGCATTCACAAGCTGCTTTTCCATAGCTTCTGCCATCAGTGCTTGGAATTGGACATTCTATGGTACTAAGAATTGTGTCTCTCACATGCTCCTTTCCTGACCCTAACCACCTCTGCCAGCCTGCAATGACAGTGCTGGAGCACCTGACCATCTTGCTAGTCTGGGACACAGGATGCTGTCACTCATGCCACTCTCTATATACCTTCTGTCCCTCTTTGTGAATGCAGCAGTGAACTTAATCAAGGACTTTAAGAGTAAAGAAATGTAGTTTTTGTCTTTTCTCTCTGATGTGAGCAAATACCCTTGCTTCACCTTTCCCTTGGCCTTCCTGATATCTCTTGTCAGGCTATCTTTTCCTTCTCTTCTCCTGTCTGCTACTTCCTTCATCCAACATGGAGGGCAGAAGCTACTAGAGTCACTGAGAAAGGACACTGATTTTCAGAAGAAAAAATTGCTTCTTAGCTCTCCCCAGCAGAGTTTCTCAGGTGTATTCTGAAGCTTATTTAGGCTTCTCTTTGTCTCCAGTGACCAGTGGTTAAATTATGCTCTGATAAAAGGAGAAATGAGCCAAAAGAAGGGATCTAAATTTAACTACAAGGGAAAGCAGGTGATGTAAGTTCTTGATATAAGTTCTCAAACAGCCACCTGGACCTGAGTAACTCCTTAAGTAATTCCCTGATATAGCAGTGGTAGTCTCTGCCTAGAGACAGTGTAATAAATTGCCGGAGCACGTTATTCCCCGAGGACGCAGCAGGCGTGCACACTGAAAGCTTCCTTAGGGCACAAAGGTTCAGCTTCTGTCCTTGTGCTTCTGTTTCCATATCGCTTTCCCCAGCACAACATAGTTAGACCAGACGATTCGGAAACAGGAACCGACACCTTCTGCACCCTTTGTTACACGTCTCCGGGATGTCAGCACGATGCCCCAGCCTGGCAATGGCTTCTAGAGCCATCAAGCAAAAGCTACCACTCACTCCTCCAGAACAGAGGGGACATCCCCATCTGACACCAGTCAAATTCTCAGAGTGACTCCACAGTTTTCCTTTGGTTTGTGCACCCAGGGACAATCCGAGAGTGGCAGTGGGGTCTTGCAGGGCAGAGACCCTAGAGGTCTGGAGGGTCCAGGCCAAGAGGAGATTAAGACTAAATTGTTGAAAGGTGGCTGCACCCTCCAGGTTGGGACAAAATTCCTGTCAAGGCTCAGTGGACAAGCCTCTTCGGCTTGGTGCTGTATGTGCGGGGAGACGGCGACGCTGCTGTGGGGCCGAGGACCGCCATCCCCCGGCCCCCGGAGCCCGACGCGGAGCCGGAATGAGGCAGAGGTGGGCCCGGAGGCCTCCGGGCCCCGCGGAGCCCCAGTTCACGCCTTGGTGCCTGTGTGGGAGTTGAAGAGGGGGTCAGGGGGTGAGGGAGAGTTCATCCCCGGGCTGAGCGATGGCCCTGCCCGCACGGGAGGCGGACGTCCCCGGCCCCCGAGAAGAGTCACTGGAGGTTCATCCCGCCAGGGAGGAATTCTTCCCAGCAGTAGCCGTCCTGCTGATGAATCGCCCCGCGGACGGGGCTGGCGGCCTGCGCGCCCTCCCCTCCCGCAGCTGTGCTCCGGCCCCCGGCAGATGTGGCTGCCACCCACCATGGCCGTGACGGGCAACCAAGACGAATGAGCCCTGAGAGGGAGCGGGGGACCGCACGGCGGAGCCCGGGGCGGCAGCGTCTGCTGGCCGCTTCCCTCACCCAGCTCACCCGGTGGGAAGAGGCGGTGCTGGCGCTGTGTGCCTTCCTCGGGAAATCCCAGCAAAGCTTGCACGCTCCTCGCTCCACCTGTTGCTGAAGGCAACCCGAGGGAGGTTTTCTCTTTGGTCACTTAAAAAGGCAGCTGAAGTTTTGTTCAGACAGACCTGGATCACAAAGCGCTGACGATCTGCCACCAGCCCTGACTTCCCCGGGCTGGGATCATGCTCCAGATGTGGGAAGATTGGACTGCCCAGATATGACCATGGGTATCCCAGAAATGATGGCACCTTTCAAGCCTTCCTGTGGAGCAGGCAAAAAACATCATTGCAACTCAAGCGATGGTTTTGCAGCAGATTTTAGCAGCAACAAGAGTGTTCTGTTTAAAGGGGCTTCAGAACAAATACTTTGAAAATTTTAAAATATATATATTTTATTATATGTTTTTATAAAGAAGTAGTGAGAAATTGAAGTGATTATTTTATCTTCCAATTGAACCATGGTGGATCAAAGCAAGAAAGTATGTATCTCAAAACTGACACATCCCTAAAAATTTCATGATTGTTGCTATTTGATGTGACACGTCACTGAATTTTATGTCAAGCTGAAGAAAATGTGACAACTTATATGTAGTATTTTCAGAAAGAGAGTTTAAGTGCAATATTGAGAAGTGTATCTGCAGGCTTTTTAAACTCTGCTTCTTCCCAGACTTAAGAAAAGCAACCCCATATGCTTTAAACTTCTGCACCCCATTAATTAAAGACAGAGCTTAAAAGTAATACTAAAAATAATTGGCTGGATTAGAAAAGGCTGTGGGTGAGCTGAGAAGTTACCATTGCACAAATATTAATAAATCACTTTTCCTGTAATTAGCAGAAAAAAAGAAGAGTGCAATGTGGTAAGCTAGCAGTCGTTTGCAAAAGTATGTTGGCTAGAGCCTGTCATCCCTCTTCTTTTCCCTTTCCACACACACATCCATTCAAACCAAGATACAGCTGCTGATGCCATTCATAAGTAAAGAGACCAGCAAGGGCAAAACAGGATTTTCAAAAGGTCGGTAGAAAATGAGGAAATAAGCCAAATGACCAAGACTGTTAATAAGTGATTAATATTATGCTATTGTTACCAGAAATGGAACAGTTCAGCCTCACAGTGTCTATACCAGTTCTTGAAAGGTGCAATTTTCTAATGATGTTAGGCAGTGTAGCAGAATGCTAAGCACCCCTTGTTCTTTGCTCAGCACTTTCCTAGATGTAGCTCATGTGGAAAGAAAGAATCATAAAGAGCTCTAAGCCTTCCCCTAATGTTGGGAGAAATCCAACATTTGAAGGCTTCCAAAATAAAGTCAATAAATAAGAGCAATGTTTTGTAAAACAAAAATAATCTCATTTAAGAGCATCAGTGAGAATGCTATCTAATTGTTTTCTTTTGGCACGCAAAGAAAATAGCTATATAGTTTTCTTGCTTGAGCACACACAAGTAATCCAAGGTGCAAAATAATCACTGCCTCCCTGATTCAACAGATTTCCCAGAGGTAGATTCTGATGTACAGTTCTCCTGGATGGTTTGTACACCTTCCCTTGGCTGATGATCATTCTGCTTTCTGGGTATCTCTCTTTTATGCTCAAGAGCTTGCCTTCCTGTTTCCAGCAACATCTCCTCCTGCCTCTAGACTGCCTCTTGTCTCTTTTGTATATGCCAAGGGCTCTCCTCAGCTTTTCTAAATAACCTCTGCTCATCTGTTTTACTATCAGGGAAGCTCCCTGAAAGACTAGTTTTCCTTTAAGCAGATGTTAACTGTTACATTCTAGGTAAAAAAGAAAGTTCTAGGTTGTTTTCCCTAAAAAAAGCCCAAAAAACCCACACACACAACAACACAAAAAAATAAAAAGAAGAAAGAAAGAGCACTTCAAAGCATTCAAGCGTTTAAAAAGTTCAGGTACTCATTCTAGATACCCCCTGATGTTTTTGGCTCCCAAGTCACAATATTATGAAATTCTGCCACCCTGTATCTCTGCCCTTTGGCACACACAGCTTCCATTGACTTCAAAGGGAGCTGTGCATGCACAACAGTGACATGTAAAGTCTCCTCAATCCTTTAATCTTCCAAGAATTTAGTATTTATTACTACCTCAAAATAAAAGTTGGTTTTTTTTTTCTTAAGAATAGTGTAAGAATATTGACCATCTCTCCGGCAAAGCACTTAGGCACATGGTAAAGTTTAGGCAAGTGAATAGTTATATTCACATACTATAAGATAAATGCACTTTTAAGTCAGTAGCACTGCTTACATTTTTGAGGCTGGGCATGTGTTAACCACTGACTAAATCAGGACCATAGGAGAGAAATTTCTTCACCAAAGAAACCAGATCACAGGGAGTATAACAACTCCTTCTTCACACTCACATCCCAAAAACCTATAGGTCTAAACCTAGATTAATAATTGCTGGCATTTGTAACAATTTTATTCTGCTTCTGAATATGTTGGGTTTATGCATTCCAGTCATCAAAGGCAAGCTTGAGTCGGCTCTGCACCCTTCCCACGGAGGAGGAGTGAAGGTTACCTGGGTGATCCCACTGTGGGCTGGGTCTGCAGCTGCACAGTACCGTGCTTTTCCACAGAGGCAACCTGAAGCAGTGCCACAGCTCATCTTCCACTAAATTTGCATGGCCCAAGGCCAACCCATTTCACAATGACATCAGTGTCAAAAATTCCATACTTCAGCTACATTTTTTGGGTAACAAGACTTTTATTTGGAGCAGCCCCTGATTTCACATTTGTCTTTACAGCACGCATTACACTCTTGATATTCCATAGCTGCCACAATTATTATTCTTACATACTCTACAGTTTTTATTAGCATTACCAAACAACAAGAACCAGATAAATACTTATATATACTCATAAGTGATTCAAGAAAAAAGAGTGAGATTTTGGGGCTGGGAAGTTTTTCTACCCACAGAACATTTTTTGCAGCAGGGAAAGAACAAAGAGAAATGATGCTGTTTATTTTGATGGTTCTGAGAAGCTAACATTCACCCCGCTCATCCCAGGAGCAAACAGCTGGCAAACAGCTGACAACATAGATATCAGTCAACTCCCACGTAACTCACAATATAATACAAAAAAATATAGGTAATAATGATATGACATGACAGGATGCATCTTTGATTGTGTGTGTTAAAAAAAAATCTTACAGTATATGGAAAAGATTACAAGAAGTCTTCCTTTCTCTTTTTGCCTCCTACTTTCCTACTTTCATAACATGGTTGCGTATGTGTGATTTTTCTGTAAATTATGGTTTCTATTTGAAACATTTTTCTTTAATTTCCATATTCCCAAAAAGTCTTTTTACTATTTATGTGGTCAAATCCCCCCCAATGTGATTTGATGGCACATAAATAGTAGTACGACTTTTTATGTTGTCTATTGCTTATGTAGAGTTTCCAGAAACCCTATATTATAGCCTTGTATTAAACCCTGATAATTTTCAGGGGTCATCACTATAATATATGGCTGGAAGACTGCTATTGTGATGCTGTTGTCAGCCAAAAACCTTGCCTTCAAATGTGTGCCTCAACCATAGTATAACATAAATCAAAATATGTGTCTGCCTAGCCGTATATCTGTTCTGTGACTTTAAATATTTTTATAATCATGGGTGCGGGACAGAACACCGGGGACTTTCTATTACCGATGTTGGAAAAAAGTAAACGTTAAAAAAAGAAATAATTATAAACATCTAAACATTAAAATCCTATAGCAAAAATGAGCATCCCTGTACATTTTTAATAAGCATCTAAGCTTACTTTGCATGGTAAGCCTCATGCTACTGTAACTGTCTATCTCAGCCAGTAATTTATTGAACCCTGAACAAAGCACTTGGTAACCCTTTTACTTCTTTACACACACTCACCTGTACCCCACCCTCCTTCCCGCTCAAAATACAAGAATTTCTGCATTGGTCTATGATCACCTCTCTGAGATTATTAAGATAGCTGATACCAGCTGACAGATGATGCCAGGTAGCACCCATATTTGGGCAGAGGTGTTGGTTTTAAGGGTCATCATCCATAGAGGGCACAGATCTGGTATTTTGGAACAGAATCACATTCTGGTTCAAAGACAAAAACTGCCCATAGCCAATGTGTTCTAGTAGGAGACTTTAAGACATTCAGACTTTCCTTCTCCCTTTTGCATTTCCAAGTCTCCCATCAGCTCAGAGTATGAACACCAGACAGCTCTGACCCTTCCAGGAATACAGGTCTCTGTTCATTTTATTTCAGGCATTCCTGGACATCACAATGTTGCCATTTCACACTTGTTCTAGTACAGGAATAAGGGGTAAATGTGAACTTAAGGGGGCAAATGTGAACCATGCATATGCAATGCAGTGCTGTGTGTGAGCCTCTCTCACTCACAGGTACCAACAGACCAGGGCTCTGTTCTGCTCTGTGAGTGCTGCCCGACTCCTAAGGTGCTTTTGGGAAAAAAAAACCCTTTATCCACTGCCATCCTCCTTCAGCAAGGTAATCACAGAATATACGGAAAATTCCAGAGGACAGTGGCCTCCATCACAGCAGTAGTGAAGTTTTTCTGAAGCTGTTTATGTCTATAGCCAAATTCCACAAAGCTTTATAAAGTGTGCATCCTCCTCACACCACTAATTCTATCAAATCTGATCAAGCTAACTGTGGGAGTTAGGAATACAAGCACAGGATCAGGACTATAGCGTGTGAAACCCTCAGAGATGAAAGTGCGACATAGTTTGAAAATAGTATTTCTATTAATAATGAATGTTCTCAATTTATACCAGATTTTGTAATGTTTCTGGGTACACAGTGTTCCTCTGTTGTTGTTGTCCCAGATGCTCTCCTTTCTGACTGATTTGGTTCCCTTTCACAAACGAGCAGCCCCTATTCACCCTGGGGAAAGCGCTTGAGGGAAAAGGGCAGTTAAAATTACAAAAACAGGGAATTTACTGTAATAAAGTGCAGGGAAATTCCATGCAAATGTGGCCCTTAATTTCTTAGGCCTCTGCAACTTATCAGTACCTTTCAACAGGGCTAATGTCAGGTACTGTACAGCATTCCTTATTTTCAGAAAGCTGTTTCCTAAGGTCCAGATGATGTTATAAGTGGTATAACATGACTCAAAGTAGTTTTGCCAGATGTGATATCCCCTGTTGCAGCCTCAAATAGACTGAGAATGAGGAATGCATGCTCCATTAATTTCCATTGGAGTGAAGAATGCATTACTCCTTTGCCATTCCCATACTAAGAAATCTTCACATAGTCACAGCTTTATTTTCTTTATTCAGGAAGCCATATATTCCAGCATTATCCTGTATTTGCTTTTGGAGGATGTTCACTGACTTTTTCCTTTGTCACTTCTGCAACACATATGCGCAGTTCTGTCTACACACACCGACACAAATTATGTCCTCGAGGGAATATCTACAATGACCTGTTACTTTGAGTATTTCATAGCTGGTTTTCTCCTTCCAGTGATTAAACCCACAAATTTAGTTAATGTACAGAGCAGGTTTCATGCATAAATCTACCCCCCATAATTGCTTTTAAAATGCTGGAACCACTTTCAGATGCTGTCATCCATTTCTTAGGCGGTGGCCTCCTTCTTTCGTGCATTCAGTAAATCAAAATTTACATGACTATTTCCCACCAGACAGTTGTGTAAGGTAGATCAGTTCTTTGTGTGGTCTTTTTAAATAGCATTTTTGGTGGATTTGGGGGAAAAAAAAAGACACATATATAAATAAAAATAAATTACTAGGAAAGCTCCTAAAGGATGGTAACTACTGAACAGTCTCAGGCATATTAATAGAGGGAGAAACTCATGACATGTCTCTCTCACATTGTTAGACTGGTCATTACAAACTGTTCATCTCGCACCACCATTCTGAAGTGTTGCTTTATTATTAAAAGTGTCAGTAACTTGGCCTTTTCTGAATTAACTCCTCTTCACCTCTAAATGACAAGAAAAAGGGATATGTATCTTTTCAGCTAGTCAGCAGAACTGCACTAAGTCACACTTTGCTAATCCCCACGCTCCACTATTCACACACAGAAAATGGTGTTCTTTCATGGCAAAGCTTAAAACTACACTGATGGTATTGTAATAGATACCACGTTACTACAATTTCATGCAATTATAAATATCTAAATGTTTGTGTGCATACTGGAGATGCATCCTAGGTAAAACCAAATTGCTTATATTAAAAAAGAAGTAGCAAGTGCAGTCTGCTTTCTGTTTTGATAATTTCTAAAAGTTTCTTTGCTTGACAGTTCAGAATCGGTAGCTTCCCCTGGATTCCCTAATCCTTGCTACAAATGGGGGAAATTTCTTCCATATTTATGCCAGACTTTGCCAGAGATGTTATTCATTTTCAATACTCAGTGGCTGAATCTTTGTTTAGGTGAATTTGAAACATATCTAGTGTTTCTCACAAGAAGGATATAAAGTGCACCTAGAGAGCTTAACTCTCAGTTCACCTCAGATACTCGCTTCCGTCATAAAAATGTATTAGCAGAAAGCTGGAAACACAGCCCAGATCTTCAGCCGATGCAAGCTGATATACTTCCGCCAATTTCATAAACTATGATGGGTTATTTTAGAGGAGGATCTGTCACAATTCATCACTGCTTTGAAAATTGTATGGGGTGATAATCACAGAGAATATTGCTACATGTCTGACATATTGCACAAATATTGCTCAAATGTGGTGTGTTGTTTTTTCTTGTGCAGCAAGTCACTTTGCAGTGCATGAACAATACTAAAATTAGCATGATGCTAGTAATTTCCTGATTGCTAAACTAATCTCATAGTCTGAAACCTGAGAGTGGCAGAAACAGGTAAAAAGCTCTCAGGTTCAAAAAAAGAAAAAAAAACAAAAAACAAGCCCTTAAAATATAATGAAACTTTTCCAAAGCACAGATATAGAGCTGAGCTCAACTTCATGAAGATTGCTTAGTGACTTACAACACCACTGAAGTGTTACCAGCATAACCAAGGTTCCAAGTTTCATTTGCCTAAACACTTCAGGCGAAGAGGCAACAAAAGATGTCCATCCTCCCCACCGTGAGGCACCCATGCCCTGAGACCCAAGAGCCAAAGCTGCTCATCAGACTCCTTTCTCCTGAGCGCAACCCAGCAGTTCCCTAGTGCTCCCCTGCATTTCAGGTGTGTTTTTAAAGCAGTGAGTAGTCTGGATGCCCAGCCCAAACATGTGACAGGTTGTAATGAAATCTTCAGCAGAGGCACTTCTGCTCTTTCCTGTTCTGTTCACGATCACGAACAGTGGCAGAATCGTGATCACGGCTTGCAGCCTCCTCCCAGGTTATCAATACCTCAATTCTGCTTGTTTTCATTTTCTGCTGTTGATTGTCCACCTCATGCCAACTTTGCCAATGCCACAACACTCACTGACACCTCATTTGAAAGTGCACCACACATATACCTGCAAAACAGAAGGATGGGCTGCAATCGCAGCACAGTTGTCATCATCCACATTAGCCTTGGGTGGCTGAAAATGAACAACATTGGCAATGAAGCTGCAGTTCAAACCTCCCATTAGTTTCTCTATGAAAAACACATTGGAGCCTTTGCTGTTGCATTTTACTTGATAGAGGGACTGTACTGACTCACAGAGCCTGCACCCTCAAGTTTCTAACTACATATATCTAAAGAGGAAGGATACAGATCCAGGGGCAGGGGAGATGTTTCTTGCTCTACCACAGGTTTGACTTACAAACACATGGAAGTCATACAGCTCCACCAGTTCTTGTTTATAAAATGATGTGGGGCTGGGGACATGACAGATCACATCTGCATAACTCAACTGCAGTGGCTTGGTTGCAAAAAACACTACTCTACTTGAAAACTGTATTTTTTTTTTTTTCACGTGGGAAGTGGCTCAATCAGGCCAACACTGAATGATGCTACTCACCTTGGGCAGATGTTGATAATTTGCCTCCTGCATCTGCTGGTTAAATGCCCCTGTATCTATGTCACAGAGTGCAGAACTGAAGGTTGAGAGACACTTGCTAACTCTGGTTATGGAGATCAATAAAGAGCAGAGATTGTTACTACCTTTCCACCATCTCAACTCCTAAGCCCTCCTTTTACAACACACTATTTGACTTTCAGTTTTATGAACTGCATTGAGCTGTATGAAGAGTTCAAAGCAGATGGGCTAATTTACCTCTTTCTGCTCACAGTCATTCTATGGACGGACTGTGGTTTCTTCCCCTTTACCAATTATCTGAGTTTATCTGACAGAGTGTTTTTCATAAAACAGTTAATCAGGACTATTCAAAAATATAACCCAAATTACTTAGATAATACTGGCCACATGAGAAACATGTTCTTTTCCTCTCTCAGCTGATTGGGTATACTCAGACATGTATCCACAGCAAATATTTATATCTACTCTATTAACATTCTACTTCAGCCTGTTAGAGTTTTTGGTGCTCTGCTGTATTTGTAGCTCTAATAATTTTAAAAAGCTCTTTTAAAAAATTATTTCAAAACATATATCTCTATAATAAATAACACAGATAGATTGCCATCAATCTGGGCACTCAAAAATTATTGCAAAGCATGAGAGTTTCTACCTTCCCTTCAAATGATTTCTAATGTGGTAGTATAATCCTTCCTTCTCCATTTATTATCCTATTTATAATCTTCTACTAACCTTTATGTTACCATTTGTTCCTAGTGCTTACTCAAATAGGGAACCTGAACTTAAATCCTTCCCTGGGGTCTGGCAAAGATTTAGGTGGCACTGACTGCTGCTCTGCCCTTCCTCGCATGGCAGACCAAAAAGTATGTGGATTTATTCTTGCCCACAAAGATTCCTTCCCATTCAAAGATATTCAAAGTGCCACAGGCACATAAAAGGTATTCCTTTGGCTGTATGGGCCCATAAACACTTCACTGAGAGCAGAACCTTGTTTTCTCAATGGGCCTATGTGGATAAAATTGAATACTATGGAGGGAAGTAAAATCAGGTTATAAAAACGTACCCACCCATCACTTCATGTAGTGTACATGCCACAGCCAGATCCCGTCCTGCGCTGTTCTGCATCCAGAGTAGCTCCATTAAGGCCATCATATTTTGGCCTTGCCCTGTGTCATTAGGAGGCAGAGTTTGATTGCATGCAGCCACTTCATATCATTTCTAAGCAGAGGTAACCTTACCCTGGACTTTCCAAAAGACCTAGTTACCTTACACATGCTGTCTCAGACATGCAAACCCTAATGTCATCAGGCAGATGCTCCCCTTTGCCCAGGTGATCTGCAAGTACTGACGCACTTTTCCTGGTCTCCCAGCCCCTCCCTCCTCCTCCCTTTCATTTCTGCTCCATGCTTTTGGATCACAGTCTGTGAGCTATTTCAGCGGTGAGCCAGAACAGGCTGCACAGAACTGCTCCTACAGATGATGACATAAGATGAGATACAAGATGTGATGACACCACTATCTGTATGAGTATATAGGGCCTTTATGGCTGATGCAATGAAAACATGGAAAAATCTTGCCTGGGAGGAAAGTTTTTTCCTCTCTGGGTTTTGGGGTTTTGGTGCATTTTCTGAGAATTTTTTCAACCCAAGACAGAGAGCTTCAATTAAACTTTCCACTGTGACCAAACTTCAGACCATGATCGTGGCGCTGCTGCTACAATCTCAGCTGCCCTACGTCACAACCAGGCACAAATTAAGACCAGGACTAGTGGAGGGGTGGGAGAGGGGAAGATGCTTTCTCCTCCACCTGCTGCAAGCCTTGCATCCGCTGCACCACGTTCTAAATTGTCCTCAGCTCTCCCCTCCTCTCCTCTCACTACCAGGTCCCATCCCAAGACGGCTCACTGGCAAGGAGAGTGAAACAACCTAGTTCCCAACACACCTGTGGACTGCAGCAGTGAATCCAGGCTCAGCTGCAACCTGGCATACACCCACTGTCAGAAACATTCTCGTTATTACCAGAATAGATGGAGCAGGCCTGAAACACTGCCCTTGCCCAGCCAAAGCCATGGCAGGCATACCTTGCTCCTAACAGGTAGAGAACTCGGCAGCCCAGCACAGCTCCAGCAGCGAAAGTCAGTGCTGAAAGCAGACAAGTTCCATCACTCTCCTGGAGGCACAGTGAGTGGGGCAAGGGAAGGGAGAAGTTTTGCTCGGGGGGAGGGGAAGAAAGGAACTAAGGAGTACATGCACCCACATGTGAAGCTCTGACAAACAGTCGTGTGATTTATCATCATACTCCCACTTGTAACTCTAACCTAACAGTGTGTCATCTTTACTTTTCATGTTATTTATTTACAAGTGCATTTTCGGTATCAACCCTTTCATTCATTAATCCTAATGTGGCCTTTTTCAATGTCTACTTACCATTTTAAATACTTACTATAATTTACAGGGCTTTCTTGAACACATCCAAGGTATATTATATGGGGCTAGCTTAATGGAAAGTCTTGTACACCAAAGCAGGAAAAAAGCACATTTAATTTATGATGGCTTTGAATTTTGCTCATAATTTACTTCTGGAGAACTATTCATATAAAGCCACACCAATGAGAATTTTCAGTGGCGATGTAGAAGGAAAAAACCAAAAAATGCTGATCTTATTATTCATTTTTATTTTGAAAGCCGTCCCATGTTGCATTCTGGGATTATGTAAACTACTTATAACTTGGCAAAGAAATTTTTGTGTCTCATTATTAAAGAAATGCAGTGTAATGACATGTGGGAAATAGCAAGACCTTGTTTCAGGTGTGGTCCTAAGAGCAGTATCTAAAATATTTTCATATTAAGAGTCATAAGGTTTCAGTTGTATTCATCCTTCACCACACCAGTGTTCAACAGGAGCTGAAGAGTTTGAGCACAAACACTCATGCCTAAAATTTGCAGCAGTCCTACACAAAGAAAAGGCTCTTTCATCTCTCTCTTTCCTTCTGCTGATTCATTAGTAAAGAGGGGGGATCATCAGTTTCTGCCCCACAGTATCAATTCCAGTGCAACCCCATGAAACACTAAAACAGATGGGGCTGATGATGTAATGGACAAAATAAGAAACATTGCATGGGTATGATTTTTTTTTTTTTAATTAAGAGTTTTTGAAAACCATCCCATTTTGGGCAGATGTCCCACTTAAACCTTAGAGAAGCAGAATCCTGATAAAGCTTTCCTACCAAAGCATCACAATGAAATGAATTGAAGATGGGAAAAACTGGTCACTGAATGCAGGCATAAAGCTGAGCAGCAGCACGGGCAATGCTGTGGGAGTGCCTCAGGGGTTCACCTGCCTGGAGCAGCCATGGTACCCCTGCCCACAGCTCAGCTCCCAGCCCTGATTGCACTGGCTCTAGTTTGCACTGGCAGAGGGCTGGCATGCCTCAGACTACAGAAAATATGGATGGGGATGAAATGCACAGCCGTAATTCTCTGTTGCTTCAGAGGAAGTGTGCCGGGTGCAGGCAGAGGATGCGGCCAGGTTGCTGTCAGTGAATAAAGCGGCTCACTTGCCTGCAGCTGTCTGTCACATAGTGGGCAAGAGCTCTCTGCTCCCTCCTGCACTTTATTTGATCCCCAGCATCTTCTGCTCCCTCACCCTCTCCATCTACCCTTTCCTCATCCCCCCGGCAGGATATTCATGAGGTGAGAGGACGGACCGTAGAGAGACCAGAAGAAGGCAGGTATGCTCTGTTGTGAGCATTTCTTGGGCCTCTGCCACTGTGCTTCTGATCCTGAAGCTTGACAGGCAGAGAAATCTGGCAGGCACGGTCCCATAGTCTAATATTTTCCATGAAGAGGTGGAGCAATGGCTGGTGAAACGTTTTCATAAGTCACCAAAAAAAAAAGCAATGCCTCTTCCATCCCTCCATCACTGGCTGCACAAAGACCGTCTTGTTTCTTGTGTGCGGAGACCTTAACATTTTGGTTTTGAGAAAGATAATTTCTGGTCACCGTTTGCAGGGGATACAGGAAATTGCTTTTGGAAAGGCATGCTGGAGGGCCCAGACAGGACACAGCTCCTTCAGGAAAATGTGGTCCTGCAGACCTTCCTCAGCACCATTGTAAACCTGCTGCACTAGCAGAGGGACCCTAGAAAACCTACACTCCATGGATCACTTTTATGGCAGTACCTTGAATTCAAATCATAAAATTTTGGAAATATTCATATCATTAGTAGAGAAGAAATAGTAAAATAAATACCCTCTTCTAATTTTGTCAGAAGGCTGTTCTCCTCACTGGCAAAAGATCTGGCTTGAACAGAATGTGTGATATCAGGGCTAAACAAGTTAATTTGATTTTAAACTTTCCCATGAGTCTTAGCATTTTCCCTTTCACTGAATATTATGACACAGGGCCACTGCGGTTTGTAAGGGATTTTTAAGATTGAATGTGAAAGATCCTGCAAAGCAAAAAATATTACTATTTGTTGTTAATTTAAATAATAGCATGAATGTGCAGAATGTCTCGCCTCAATCTTCTTTTTTTAATGGCCACTGGTTTGCAGTCATAGTTCTGTGCCTGCAATTAATTGTGCCTGCTATAGAAACTGTGGGTTGCACTTAATTGTGACTTTGGCTGATAGCAGTTTGACATCTGGCTCCTTGGTTATTCTTGCAGATATGAAGTCTCTTTTAAATACTTGCTCATTTGTCATTAAGTTAGTCCAAACAATTTCAGGAACTCAGAATGGATGTGTTAAAGAATTTGGAAGATAAATACTTCTCCAGTATTGACACTTCACCAAGAGCAGTCTCTGGACACTCATTTATGGCTTTGTCACAAGCCACGAGCACCATACAGCATATAGTGTGTTGCTTCAGAAGCGGACCAGGAATTGCTGGGACCTCCACTACAATCAAGGATGTGATGTTCACATGTAGAGGCAGAGCCAGTTTGTGTCTAATTGCAGTGAGCATGGGATAAGAGCTTGTAACTTGCTTTCCAGGAAGACTTTTGTTGCTCACACCTAAGCCCAGGCTGTCTCAGCATCAATGTTTCTGCAGTGTCAGTTAGCGAAATGAAGATCAGCTTTGGGAATCTCTAACAGTCCTGCTTTCACAACACTAACTGTAATCTAGGCACAAAATTCCCATCTAGTCTTTGCTTTTTTCTGCAAGGGAGAAACAAAGTGTATCAACCATGTAAAGTCTGCAGTACCTGTCCCTGAAGTGTCTGGTCCATTAAAGCATACTGAGCAACTGGGAGGAGGGTGGAGTCCAGCTTCTCACCTGAACATAATCTTTGCTCACCCAGTTGTTCATGGAAACAAGTGACTTTTTGGCCATAGCTGCTTTGCAGTACAAGTATGGGAAGGTCACCATGGCCTCCCTGCAGAGCTGGAGGAAGGTAATGTTGAACACCTGAATGCTTTGAGATCCTCTGATGGGAAATAATCATGTTCTTTGTGTGAAGTTTTAGAAAGACCTTTTTTCTCTGAAAACAACGAGTCTTCCCTACCCTCTCTTTAACTTTACTCTTTACCCAGGTGTACCTTAGAAAAATGAAGCTGTGGTTTCACGTTCAGAACTGAAACAAAATGCAAAAGATGGCCAAGATTAGATTACTACCTTTGCATCCTTGTGTGTCTGTGTTAAAGAGGTCTCGGTAGCTTCTTTGTCATTTTAAAGCCTATTCTGGAGCACTTGTGATGGGTTAGAAAGAATTCAGCAGAATTCAGCATTATTAATGCATTACAGGTTGACTTAGGTTCAACCAGAGCTGACTGAAAAGGAACACAAACAAGAAAAAGGCCTGAAATTGAGAAACAGGTTCTTGGTAACCTATTCAAGCATGGGGAGTCTTGGAAATGTCAAAAAGAAATATGGAGAGGATATCAAGGTAGAGCACAAGCAGGTTCAAGGAGGAAAAAAAGTGGTGGAAAAATGTTCCCTGGAATTTTCAGGAGGAAATCAAGAAAGGTGCAGTTGTAGAGAACACAGAACACAGTACGCAGAGAGAGGAAAGAGAGTGATGTTTAACACCAGGAAAACTGAAACTGGAGCGGGTGAGATCCTCTACTCCCTACTGATGAAGGAGAATAAATCCCCAATGTGCGCAGTGAAGACTGTTGTACACCCTGAAGAACAGGGCCCAGGGAGGGTAAATGCTGGGGTGCAGGGCATGGGCTGTTGTGGGGAATCAGACATTTCACTCAAAGGATGATCAAGCCAGAACCCTGAACCAGGAGAAGAGTCTGGGGACACATGGGGTGCCACTGGAGGAGCCTCTGCTGTGGCCAGGGCACTGTGCTGATTACATGTGACCAAACACGTTTCTCTGATAATCGAAAAAAAATCTGGCAATGCTGCACTGGAAATACAGTGGAAGAAACATTAGTCTCCTGCTGCAGCACTGGTGAGACTGAAGGGAGCTGACTAACAAAACCTACAGAGAAAGAAATTCTATTTTTTTTGAGGCAAAGTGTGCATGAGGGATTAATATATCTGAGTATTTGTTTCCCTTAACTTTGGTATAATACTCCCTATGTTGATTCAGTGAACAACAACAAAAAAATAAAGTTAAAATAACGTTGAGTACAGCCATTCAGCTGTCAATCTAAAATCTTATTAGACATGTTTGTCCTCAAATTCAAGTATAACATTTTTTTGATTGATAGAAAATGACAGGTAGTAAAGTTATGCAATTATGCATGGAGGTGACATTTTTTCTCCAATAACACTTTAGGAATGTAAGAATTTTGTCATCCTCACTACCTGCCTTGTTGAGAAGATGTGATTTACACTCTTATCTTGGGGGAAGGGAAAAAGAATCATTGCTACCTCAGTGAATGATCTATGCATATTTTAAATTGGAATATACATCCTTTTTATAGTACTATAGTACTATATCCAGACATCTTTTCTGAGGAGAGTTTCTTTGGGACTGGATGCATTTTTGAGCAGCAGTGGCAGGAAGCACTTGCAAGCAGAAGGCTGACACTGACGTACTGTAGCAAGAAGAAGACCTGCCACAATACCCACATACTGATGCTGCTCAGAGTCCAAACACAGCCTAAACTTTTGGCTGATCCTTTTCCATCTCAGGCTGTAACCGCTGACTGAAACTGTCTGCACGTACATTGTTTTCTTCCATCTTCTGCTGCCTGGCACCTGACACCTGCAAATTGGATGCATCACAAGGACCGCCATGCATCCGTTACAAAGTCCACGATATTCAGCACTTGTAAATGAACAATAATTAAAATTAACAAAGCAGGCCTAAGAGTCTAATGCAAAATGTCAATTCTCTCCCTGAGTGAAACTGTGATCTACATACATTAGAAAAGAACTGGTAGGGAAGAGGAGAGCTTTTAAAGAACAGTAAGACTCAGAAGGGACAGCAACAACAACAAAGAAGGACTTTTATACCATTCCTAGCACCCAATTTAGAAAGCAGCCACCTGCACTCTCAGGCAGCAGTGATGCCAACCACTGCTGGGTATCCAAAGCCAGGTATCTCCTCGTGCCCCATTTCAGCTGCCCCCAGTGACACAGCTCCAAGCAGTGGGCAGGAGAAGCTTGCCCTGAGCGTAGGGAGCGTCTGAGCTGGACTGGGCTGTGCATCTCTGGAGATGCACCAAGGAAGAGACACCCTGTAGCCCTTCCCTCCTACGTGGAGCAGTCATTAAGGGACACTAATGTTAAGGCAGTGTTTCAACATACAGATGGTAATATATCAAAAGTAGGCCAATATGAAACAAAAGGAAATATTTGAAACAATCTGTACTAGAAAATATCCCCATATTTGATTATAATGTATATATTTGACTCAAAAAAGATCTGGCTGCACCCCTACCAGTACAGGTGATAAAAATAGATGTTATCTCCAAGCACATGGTTATCACTAGAAATCTAAGATTACACTTCTCTTCACAGTCCAGTTTTCTGAGATTAATTTCAGTTTAAACACAGGAGAACCATCAGCCTTTTATCCTAAGTAGGTTGTTAGATTATGTAGATTACAGAAATACTTCAGCACCTCAGAACCAGTTAGAGTAAGACACATAATGGAAGAAATTATTTGATTCCAAATCAGTGGGAATTTTTGTATTTCTCCCATAGAAACTGAATAGTTTCCCTAAGAAGGAGATTTCTTCAGCCCATGAATACTTTCAGTTCTGAATTTATATGCTTGTTTAAGCTCCTGGAGCATCTTAGGAGAAAAAAATTAAGCATTTTCTCAGACACTAATTTGAGAAAGGTCACTTATTTATTACGGTGTCTTCATTAAGCATAAGTCCAGCTTCCTGCATTTGTCCTTTCATACCTTGCTGTCTTTTGATTCTGTCTTTGTCATCATAGCCAAGCACTGACAGCAGATGTATACAACAGCAGCAGACTGCCTTTTCTTTTTATAAAGAAATAAACAGCTAATGTAGCTCCTCACCCATTCAGTCACCCCTGGGAGTTGCCTTACTGACTGATCTACTCATTAGTTGGGGTTAAGGTAACACTGCCAGGCGAGCGCTTTGGGGAACGGAAACCGCGTGGAGCCAGCTCCCTGGGAATGGTGCTCTCCCACCTCTGTGCTGAAATAGGAGGCATTAAAGGTGCAGAGAATCGCTAGATCATACTGCAATATCCTTCCCTCCAGATGGAGAAGTCTTTTATTCTGTCCTACGTGACAACTCCAGGAGTGAGAACATTCTCCTTGTCCTCTGAAGCCCATTCTGAAATCTAAAAGGGGGAAATATGCAATCAAAATCCCTCAGAGCTAGGGAATGTTTCTTGATATCCTGTCTAAATTCTCTTTTGATCTTCATCCCATCAAAACCTCTGGGGCCATCCTAAATCACCCTGTTCCCTGCTTGGTGTTTATGTCTTTCTGTTACTTATACACCATTAAAATGCACTCCTAATCAAAATATAATTCACTTAATCTTCTTTATAAATGAATCCCCTGAGACCCTTAATCATTTGGATTACTCTTCTCTGGACTGTCTCCAATTTCTTGACAGCGTTCTGAGATTGACATGTCCCAAACTGTACACAGCTCTTTTGATGCAGCCTCAACAGTGCTGTAGAAAAGGAAACGGTTGCTGGAACTTGTCAGAGGGACTCTTGGGAAAACCAAATGCCATTGGCTTCATCTCTCGTTTCCATAAGAAAGCATAATGATTTAACATCTTCAGAGTGAAGCATTTTCATTTTTGCCTTTGAAATAACTTCCCATTTTGCTTTTTGAATAATAATTTTTATGATTTGGACACATTCTGCACCCTGGCTGGAATGCAGTAGCCACTGATGTGAACAGTTGTATTGAGTTTTGCTGTTATATTTTGACTCACCTACATACACAGGCTGTCATTTACAAGATTTATCATTACTTTATTATTTACTGTTATCACTTATCCTCTTTGCTTTAGTGCACACCATGTAGAAACCCATTCTGTTACTCTCCACCTTGTCCTTCTCCACCCTTTGCCACATCATCATCACAAATGTTAAATAAAACTAGACCTAGCTCATATCCCTGTATAGCATCACTGTAAGTAGTCCTCAGTAACTGAACACTTCAAGCTATTATTTTCCTTATTTTATGGACCTTTAGTTCACTCTTGGCTTACATAACAATGCTGACACTCACATCAATGTTAATTCCTGCTTCAAGTAGGATATCAGGAGGGTCCAGATGCACTACGTTCCTTTACTTTTTTTGCCCACTTTTGTAACTTGATCTGAAAAATCAAGGTTTGTCTGTCATGATTTATTCTGTAGCAAACCTTGCTTTTAATTGTGCTTATGGTTTGGTTTCTATCTTAATACGCATGCCATTACCTTACTGGGAACAGAAATTGGACCGCTGAATGTTTTGTGCTTGGATTTTTTTTTATTTTCTTTTTTTACTTTTTACCTTTCAGGAGTTCAGTATTTCCTTTTTTTCCCCAGCCCTCTGGTACCTTCCCATCACACTCTGTAACTTTCTGTAAGTAATTGCTAGTGTTTCTGTAAGTTCATTAGCTAATTCCCTTAACACTCTGAAATGCATGCACACCTGCTGATCTGTATATATATTCAGATGTTTTAAGTATTCTCTTACCTGCTGTTCATCAATAGCTTTGACAAACTCGTTATTGCTACTTAATTATCCATTTCTCCTGCCCTTATTTTTCTTGTTTAACATATTTTTATAAAGCATTTCAGTAGTTTACCCATTTTAGAACCGTCATTGATTTAATCTTCTTCCTCATTTATTAATGAGTCTACTTTCTGTCCCATATTTTTGTTCTCTTAATATATTTCATATGCTTTTCTTCTTCTCTTGAAACCCTTTGGCTATTGATGACCCATTCTTCTTCCTGCTGTCCAAGCAAGCCTAAATTAGAGGGGTTTTCTTCTTGGAACTGTTTTTTGATACAAGACTAGGGAAAGGTGCTATTTATTTATTTACTTACTTCTTTCTCTATTGCCAGTAAAGAGCTGTGGGTTTGTGGTTGGGGTTTTTTGTGTTTCTTTTTTCTTTATTAGTCCCTCCATTTTTTAATATACTTACAAGTTGTTGCTGTTAGAGGTTGCACTTGATGATCTCAAAGGTCTTTTCCAACCTAGTTAATTCTGTCATTCTGTGATTTTGTGTCTCTCTCCTAGACAGCTCTTAGACCTGTGTCCCTGGTGCCAGTGGGGTTGTCATCTGATGAAAATTCTCATTTCTTTCTCCCCGTTGCCCCATTTGCTTATTTACTCACCTGTCATATATTTTCAGCCTCCTAAATCAGGGTCCAACCTGCCTAATCTTTCAGTAAAAAGCAGTAGGTGTCCACTTCCTGTTTGGGACCTTTAATTATAAAAAGACTGGAAAGAGTGTGGATGTCATCCTGATCCTGCCCTGTTCCATTTGCTTTCCCTTTTCACTGGCGACATCAATAAAATCTGGACACCTTATCCTGTCCAAGCTATGAACAATTCCTCTAACTCATAACTGGAGCAAGCTTTTGGAGCTAGTATTTGGCCACTGACTGACACCTCTCTCCCCATGACATACGAAGAGCAATCAGTCTGGACTCCCTGAGACAGGAAGTTTTTAATGAACCAGCCGTTTAGTTGAGGAGCTGGGGAACTAGGGATCAGAAAAGAAGGGATTTTTCATGGCAGATGGTGGTTGGAGCAGGTTGGATACTCTTCTAAAAGTTGAAGCTCACCTCTAACAATGACTTGGGCAATACAGGGAGAGAGCAAAACCAGCCAGGTGCACAAACAGCATGCACATGTTTGTGTACATTGTGCATCACAAGGAGCTGTTGCTGGATTAAGTTTTGCCTGAGAAAATTCAAAAGACACAAGTTCCAAACAGATAAAATAAAGCAGTTTTCGTGGCACAAAGCAGAAAATTATGTACCAAAAATAAGAGTAGAACCAGAGCAGAAAAAGGAGGGAGAATGACATGCAGTAAAGGGTGAGAAGTTCAGAAAGAAGAATTTAATTCAGGAAGAAGGGAGAGAGCTGAGGATCACACAAAGAAGCAGGTCTGTCTGACTGCGGATAATCAGGAAACCTCTCTCTAGAGGTGATCTACAGACTGGTAAACTGCACACCAGGGAGTGTATGGTAGGTTTGGAGATGGAAATGAAAGTGAAGAATCTACTGCCTATCTTCAGCACCAAGAACATAGTCAGATCAAGGATGTTTTCATTAGGAAAGACACTCAAAGTGAGTTTTCTGCCAGATACCTTCAGTAGGAAAACACAAGCGCTCAGGGATTAATGAAGCTACTTAAGGAAGTCACTTGAACAGCAGAGCACACAGACTGCAAAGTGAAAGAAAGAGATTGCAAGGAAAGTCTCCAGACTTAACTGTGTAACCACCTCCAACTATATTATTAGAATGAAGCCTGGACTCAAACAAGGAAAGGGTCTGAACAGTAAAGAAAGCTATTTCCTCAGGCAGGAAATACAGACACGAAGTGAGAATCCCCCCAGAAGGAAAGTTTTCTGGAAAATTAGGCTGAGTTAAACCTTGCAAAGGTGATTAAAACAAATAGCAGCCATTTCCTCAGCTGTCTAAATAAAAAGAGAACACTGGATGAAGAAATGGAGCTGCTGTAGAGTGAGAATATAGCAGAGATTAAAGATAACCTATAAATGGCCCAAAACTTAATTAATACCTTTGCCTCAGTTTTCAATGAAAATGGCATGAGGACAAAGGGTAATGAGCAGAAAAGCAGGGATTAGAACCCATCACATTCATTGTACAAGCAGAATTCAGATAGTGTAGCATTCACAGGTGAGAGAGGTGAATAGCCTTGATTTTGAAGGCACTATTCCACTTGGAACAAACACTGATAACAAGCATTCCTAATTTAGATATCAGGTCATAATTAATACCAAGCCTTCACCCTTCTTCAATTCTCAGTCTCAGTTTACCTTCCTGCATCCCTTTGAACCATTTGTTCATTGTTTCTTTGAGATTCCCCAGACTTTTTAACACGGGCAGCACATACCTTTTCCCTACTTCTGTTCCATAGACCCACTTATTCACCTGAGGATTTTGGGGAGCAGTTTTACTTAGGTCTTGCAAAATTATAAGCATCTGAAAAACAGAGGCTTAGGGTGTTAGTAATGTACTAATATAGGAAATTATATCAGTTATGATAGAAGTGAATTGCAGTGAAGGGTGTTCTGTTTTACTACACTGTATTTTCTCTCAGCAAGCCGCTCCAAGTCAAAAAATGCATAAAGGGGAACACTTCCAACACCTTCCAGAACCTTACCTCCAGCTAAAGGCCTCCTTATAAGTCCAACCCTACCAATAATGGGAAGGATGAGGTTCTGACAGAGTTAATAATAAGGAATCTGTAAAATTTATACTGAGCTGACTGATTTGAGAAACACCGTAACCCCTTCTTTCTCCCCCAGGGAATTTCATTTTTATCTTGGTTATTGTTAACTGTTCTCCGTTAGTTACAAGCCAAAAGCAGAGTTTATTTTACATCACTTTTATTCCTTCTTCTTTAGTGCTACTTAATGAGTTGAAGGGGCTGGAAACTTGTTCTCAGCGAAGCAAATATCCTATGAGTTATAAATGACATTTCATCCTCATATGCAGATTTTTCTGTGCCTAAGTGAATTATTTACAAGGTACAGCTTGTGGGCTCCAACAATCAGCTGCCAGAGATTTACACCTACACTGAGTCCCTGCTCTCCTGCTGGGAAAATGTGAAGTTTTCTATCGCCCTTTAAGATCTGAAGACTTAACAGAGAATAGCTCTCCCCAAAGCTGGCACTGCTTTTCTTGGGATGGTGGCTGACTAGGCTTTGCTGAGGGAGAGCGAATAATGGTGAGCTGAGACACCAATAGTGACTGCTTCAGTAGCTTAAAATAGTCTCCTTTTTTCCCCCTCTGCATGCAGCTGCAAATCAAAAGTATCATGGATCATTTAAATATTGTACTTCCAGTCCTGTATGCATAATGACAAAGATAGTCATAGCATTGTTTTTTCTCTTTAATGAGGAAAAAGCCCAGAGAAATTGGATGCTACTGTGATCAATAAAGTAACAGGGAGGTGGATAAGAACAATAAGAGAATTATTAAGTTCCCTACCAAAGCCTACCTTCATATTTAAAGGACCAGGAGAAAAGCTTTAAAAACATACGAGATTTAAGATAAATTATTTAAAGTAAATTGGGAAGTGTTTTGAAGGCTCTGTTGCTCTTCCCGAGTCTTTTCATGTAAGACAGTATTGCGGAGAGCGAAGCATTGTGGAGTGGGGTTGTAGTTACAAGAGCAGTGACAGTGTGGTGCTGCACCGCCAGCAGCCAAGTTGCTCCGGAGACCGTGGGTGTGGAGCGCATGTGGCGCCTTCCTGACGCCACAGGTGGGCTTTCTTCCTCCTTTATAGTCTTCAGAGCTTCTCACTAGCTTTCAATACTTCCATAATGTTTAGAAAGCTAATGATGTTTACAATTGGGTGGAAAAAAAGAGAGCTCTGTTGCACCTTAATCTCTCAAGGAAAGCAGTAAAAGCCATCTATGTGGTATATGTGGGTAGCAAAACAATGTAAAAGAGTCATTTGGGGGGAAGAATCCCTCAGTGGCAAGAAAACGGTTCAGAAGACATAATAATTTTTTTTCCTATTTAGGTATCTCTGATCCTGGAATACTCGATGTGATTCTCTCTTTCCTTCCATTTGAATCTCCACTGACAAGAGATAATCTGCTGCTTTTTTCATTTCACTCTCATCCAGTTTATTTCTTATAATATTAGACTTGGTGTAAAATTGTTTGAGTATGCTTGTACCTAACCAGCCTTCTGGGAAAAAAAGACTTACTTTCAGGCTCCTGCCCCTGATAGACAGTTTATGTTGAGACTAAACATCCAGTAATACTTTTCAGTAAAATATTTTCCCCTTTCATGGCTTTGGGACTTGATCCGGCTTGAAAGTTCAACACATAAATACATGCTTAATTATACATCGTGGAATTCTCATTGAGTCTAACCGTCAGTGTGTGTGTGCTGCTGAATTTGGGACCACAATCACACCGAAGGCTCGCTCTCTGTCTGCAAATATCTGACTCTGTCTACTGCTGCCTCTGTGAGACCCCAACAACCTCACTAACATTCTTTGTCTCTGAGCAGGATGTGGGGAGCACAACCAAGATAATCACTTGTGTTCCAAAGAATAGTGCATGGCAGGAAAGCTCAGACTGGCTTCGTGGGAGAAATGTCCCCAGAAAGTAGCTAAAATTTTCCTGCAGGAAGGAGGAGTGAAGTTGTTTTTTTTTTTCCACATCATTCCCCTTGCTGACGAAAGGTTTGAGATTGTGTTGAGAATCTTCCTCAGTGTACTAGTAAATACCTTTTTTACTTTAAACCAAAGAACAGTAAAATGGCAATTAATTTAGACTAGGTAAAATATATAATTACCTAGTCATAAAATGGACCATAAAAGTACTACATTGTTGAATCCATTTCATTAGTAGCATGTACATAAAAACTGTTTTAGTGTATAAAGACGTAAGTATTGTGCTTCATTGTTTTCAAATGACAGTGCCTTGCTTTTTCTTGGTTTTGCAAACAGACCTCTCAGCAATGTTACTCCAGGAGTTGTTTAAACTTCTTTTCCTTGTGTTATCCACATTATGCTAACTTCATCTTGAAACAGCTCAAAAACATCAACATAACTTAAAAACCCAAAGACAAAAGCTGTAGGTCACATAAACCCAGACTGAATGTTGATGAGGCAGTTTTACCTGGACTGGGAGGTGGGTTTTTACGTCATTTTTTTCATTTTGTTTTAATCCCTAAATTTGGGGGTGTTGCAGACAAATTGGTGAGTTAAGGAGTAGTGGCAATCCTGTAGAGCTGCCTTTCTAGCATCTCTTTATTTGTTTGCTGTTTCCAACCTGAAAAGCCTGCAAATCTTTCAAGATCCACACGCCTTAACTAGTATGTTCTACCAAAAAAGAAAAAAAACCAAAAAACCTTAGGAGATGAGGAAAGTTGTTTTCCTCAAGTTTTTAATCTCTCTAAAATTCAGTGTAGCTGCTTTGCAATGTCACTGACTCCTGTGAAACAGAATATTCTTCAGTGATCAAGAATACAAACTGGCATAAAGAACTTCTTCATTAGGACATCAAAACTGAAGGAATATTTTCAATTTTTGCTATAACTTTTTCTCCAAAATGATTTCACTTATTTTGTGACCACCTAAGGCTCTCTAAGGTACACAGCAACACAGTTTGAGACATCTCTGTGATGTTCTGTACATCATATAGTTGCTAACAACCTGTCAAAGTCATCCTGACACCAAACTGAGAAGCTGATGGTTTTGGTAACGTATTAGCAGAGATGAAAAAAGATGGTCCTCATTATTGTAATAAAACCAACAGAGACACACTGAGAATCAATTACTGATTCTCTGACCTGTTGAACTAACCCTCAGTCAAGTGGGGGAACTGCACAGAGCATCTTACATTATCAAATGATTTAGGATGGAGCGCTGTCTGAAGACTTGCAACAAGTCAAGGCAAATACATTTCCGTAAATTGTAGCTTGCTTAATTACCTTGTTCCTGAGCACAAAGATCAAATTGAGCAACTTAAGGTGCTGAAGCACTCTGCCAGCTGGTCATGAGAAGGAAATAATTAACACACACAAGAGCTAAGTTTAAGGATGAGACTCCTACTGACAACAGCAAGGAGATCCAAAGTTAAGGCAGACACTGTGTCCTTGACTGGATCCATGTGCCTACAATTTGCAGCACATATTGGATTGGGGAAGAGCACCATGTGTTGCAGCCATTTCAAGCAAGCAGATGGCTTTTTAAAGCGCTCAGTGTAGGGAAAGCAAAGCCCTTTCAAAGGTTGGCATTTCACTCTCATTATTTGTCACAGACTGTTCCACCTCTTGCCTTCACAATGCCCAAGTATCACCAAGAAAATTCTCTCTCATGGAAGGATCTGTGCAAGCATGTGAAAAACACACCCTGATACAATGAAGTGGCCAGTGAGACAGGAAATTTGTAATGATATTTCATGTTTGGAAACCAATGCCCAGCATTGAGTTATTTTTCTTTGCAAGATCCCACCCAGCCTTGAGAAAGAAAGCTGAAAGTCATGAAAACCCTATTTGGTGCCTACCTACACTTCTCAAAGGCCTTCATGCCCACAGCAGAATCTTTTTGCCTACTCTGAGCATCTCGGAAAGGTAACACCTTTCTTCCATTACCAAATTCAGTTATAGGGTAAAAAGTAATTGTTTACGGTGGAAAGATGAACCTAGGAGCCCAACTTTCATCCACTGCTTCCTGCATTTTTTAATAGGATCTCTCATGCCTGGCTGAATAGTCACCAAAGTCGAAGAGAAAAAGACACCTAATTTTAACATATCATCTTGAAGGATGGACTCTTTGGAGTACTGCACACTACAGATTTGTTATGATCAGAGGGGCCAGATGTCACCAGCTGAGCCGTTCATTTGATGCTGCGCCATTGCTCGGTGCTGCTGCCATAGATACTGCCCTGCCCTTATGGTGGCTGCTGTGATTCATTGAAAGTAATATCATCCCAACTGCCACTCCAGGGAATCTTGCAGGCATGATTTTCTAACACAGCATGACCCATTAAAAATAACTGCCAGGAATCCTGCGCTTTATAAAAGGGCATCTTCATTAGCTCTCACGGTGGGTCGCCAGAAAGTCCCAGGCGCTACAGTAGTCATGGGGTAATTTGTAGTTATCAGAAACATTGCATTTAATGCTTTTATTCCTGTGGAGCTGGAGCCCACTGGTTACTAAACACAGGGTCCTCCTCTTAAATCACAGAAATTAAAGAGGGAAGAGACCCATCAGATTATTTTGTCAATCCACTCTTTGAATGCAAAACTGGCAAATGTATAGTCTTTGCCGCCAAGATATTCAGTGCCAGGCACACTCACCACTGTGCTACGGGCCACTTCACTTATCAGTGCCTACTAGTGCTTGGCCTTTCTCCTAAAACAATGAATTCCGGGGTATGCTGTGCAGCACTTCGTCCGTCACATAGAGTTTCATCCAAAGAACAGACTCTAAACGACTGCAGAGGGCTGTAGATTGGGCCTCTCACCTGCTCTATTTATTCTTCCAAATATACTGGAATAGAAGCTGGTGTTTTACTTGGATAGTTAGACAGAAGAAATCTAAACTTCTATTTCTATCAGGTTGAATGGAAACTTTTTTTTTTTCCAGAACTAAACAAACCTTCTACGTAATTTAAAACAAAAATCTTGGCTTTAGTACTGTATGGACATGTTCTACAGCATCAAATGTCAACAAATCCTATATACCCTATTGTTTATGAAAAAAGGTACACACCTCCCTGAAGATCTCTCCTGCTTCCAAGCACTGGAGCTCATTTTATGGTGAATTGGCAAGGGCAGAGCCCCCCAAAGAAGAGAAGAAACCACATGAATTTGTCACCCTGGTCCTCAGATGCTATGGTGATGAATGTCCTACTAAAAAACCACCCCAGACTAGAGTAGGAAGGTTGTGGTAACTAGCATTAATGAGAGACCTGAGCCCAGAAACACATTTTTTAGTCCCTTCTGGTAAAAATATTTCCTCTTGTACTCTAGGTTGAATATTGACTCAAATGCAGTGGCCAAGTGAGGTTCTGAAGCTCTGACTCTCTCCAGCATTGAGTATGAACTATAGTGCTTTGGGGTATAGCAGCAACTCATAACAATGAGCAATAAAAAATAAATTCCAACACATGTCTTGCTCTTCAAGGGTGTGGACTGAGCTTCAGTGCAAACTCCTTGCAGGACTGAAAGAAAGGCCTCCAGGCTATGTTGCAGTTTCTGAACAATGTCCAAGAATGAGTCGTAGTTCTGTGGTGAATATATCAAATCGGGAGCAATTCTTTCCATTATGTATTACCTCCCCAGTCATTATGAAATCATTTGGTATTCACTGTGATAGCACCAATCATTAATGCACTCATTTGGTGTTCTTATGGCTTGTCTTATGCACTTCCCCAGGAATTCCATTGTAATTAACCATTAGTTAATGTAAATAGTAATGGACATTTAAACGAAAGCATTACCAGGCAGGGTCAGTAGTTGCAGAGAATCAATGTGTTCATGAAAACAGCTACAGTCACTTCAAAAATCTTCTCTAATGGTAATGAAAGCCTAATAGTAAATATGTTGCTTAAGCAGAATCAGGAGCTGTTGAAAACATTTTACAGCATTTCATCTGAAAACCATATTCAGCATTCCTCCTCCTCTTCCTGCATCTCTAGAAGAGTGGACACATGGGCAGCCTTCATGTTGTGCAGCAAATAGTGAGGATGACTACGGAGCATTTCTCTGCAGAGCGTTATATACTGTGTCAAGTACACCAGCAGAGCATCGGATGTGTTGCACAGGTCCTGTGGGTGGTGGGCCACTGACAGGTTTAAACCAAGGAAAAGAGCAATAAAGAAAACCGAGCCTATTGAAAGCTAAACGAGTTCTACTGTTTGCATGGCACCAGTCCTTGAATAAACTGAGGTAATGAAATGTAATAGAATGGGATCCAGTATAATACCTTCTTCCCTGCCAGTCTTGTATTCCTAGAGATATTTTAGAGCTGGAATTCACTGACCTTTGTACAAGTGACACAGATCTAGTTTTCTGGTAAGAAGACACAAATTATCATTGAGTGGAACTGTGAGTTTAATTTCTTGCAGAAAGCAAAAGTAGCAAAACTTGGTGTTTTGCCAGATTATAAAAGGCCAAAAAATTTCACTTTTCAGCCAGGGCACTAATGTGAATTATTATCGTGAGAAAGAACTTCCTTTTGCCAACTATAATAGAAATGTGAAGTTTTCACTGTACTGTGGTGTGCTAGACAGGGTTCCTCTAAATAACGATAATAACAAATCTAAGTCTACCTCAAGAACCCAGGGGAAATAAAAAGGGCTTCTTCATTGGGTGGCCCCTTGGTAAACTTCATTAAAAGAATCCAAAACCAAAAAACATGAGAGCAGAGTGACTGAGCTTGTGGTATTTCCATCAGATCAGATGTACATTTTTGCACATTCCAGCTTTTCAGCTTGCCACTCTGAATGGTCCCAACCTGTGAAGCACTTGCCGTAGAAATCCAGTTGTGAAATGGAAAACACAAGGAAGAATTTCATATTACCTTTCCTTTGAAACTAAATATTTTCATCCTTTGTCTATTTTAGCTTTTCTCTGAAAGAAATGCAGTAGAAATCTTTAATTACTCAGAAAGTTCAGGCTTCAAAATTTATATTTAATCTGGATTTAAAGAAGCATTTTCTGAACAGATGTGGTGGTATGCAAACACCTGCTGCTTCCTTTCTCCTGAGCATGCCTAATTTTAGTTACTTATTTATTTTTTTCTCCTCTTTGTTCCTGTTATCGTGGTTTCATTTAGGTCTTTCTGATTCTGAACAATGCCTTTGCTCTTTAAACTCCACTAGACTTGCTGAATATCAAAAGACACCCTGAGGACCAGTAGGACTTTGAGCAGAGCAGATAATTTCTCTTCCTTAGGGGCTACTCTTTTGGGGCTCGGGACAAATGGTTGTAGCCCATTTCATCCTGACCTCCTCACTATGCTGATCTCAGCCTACTGCTCCAAATGGAAAGTGATGTCACCACTACAAGTGCAGGAATTGCAGCAGGTCCTTGGTCCCACTTGTGTTGAACTGGCCACACTTGCCCTATTCCTCAAGGCAGTCAAACTGGGCTGAAGAAGGAAATTTTTCTCATTACCAGCAGAAGACTAGTGCAATGCGGTAAGTTTTTCATCACTTCTTTCTCAATCTATGCTACAAAACTGATCATAAATAGTTTCTGGGTGCAATAAAATTGGGAGCCAGGCTTCTAGAGCAAGAGGGGAGAAGTAGGAATCTGGCAGAGACTTTGGAGCCATCCCAAATATTGGGTGGTGGGTGGCAGGAAAGTGAAAGCCATCTGGTAGCTCAGATTTCCTGTATAAGGAGGTCCTCTGGTTTTGAAAATGTGGGCCTCAGCTCCTCTGGGAAACAAATGCTTGCAAAATGAAGAAGGAAATGTAATGGTTTGCCTGCAAATTTTGATACGTGATGCAGTAAAAACAGGGTTTCTAATAATGACATTTCTACATTTCTTCATTATGAGTCATGAGTAAACATGACATTTCTGCAACGCGATCTAGATATGTGATCAAAGATTAAAATGGAGCCATTTTAATATTTTAATTATTTCGGCACTGTCAGGCTTCAGAGTCTGTTATGCCAACACCCAGTGCAGAGGAAATAATTTGTAACAAAGAATTTTATCAATTTTATCTGGTTTTTTCTCCATGCGGATTGTGTGTGAATGGGTCATTATTTTCTCAGATTTGCTCATTATTCGAAATGATCCACAATGAATAATTTATACTAATATTTCTTGTTCTGCAGCTTCTTCACCACGAGTTTGTAGCTGCCTGGGCTAGTTTTGTCTGAACAAACATATCACATGGCCTCATTTCTGCTTCCAGGTTGGCTGATAGGTGCTTTGCTGGGTAGGGTGCTCCCATTTACAATTTTTATATGTGCTCTCAGCAGATAT
The DNA here is from genome assembly GCA_013397915.1 of Daphoenositta chrysoptera. NCBI lineage: Eukaryota > Metazoa > Chordata > Aves > Passeriformes > Daphoenositta > Daphoenositta chrysoptera. The sequence continues at coordinate 793,844 of VZRO01002961.1, forward strand.
GGCTGTTCTCCATTTAAAAATGCTATTTCCACAAGCAATCTTATGAGCCAATTCATTCATTATGATATTCATAGGGAGTGAACAAGAGTGCAAACGCAGCAAAGATAATTCAAAATTTTATCCCAGGAATTATTTTGCTGATTTTTCTTGTTCCCTTTTTTTTTTTTTTT
>VZRO01002961.1:794027-864027 GCA_013397915.1 Daphoenositta chrysoptera
TTTTTTTTGAGTTCTCAGCCCACCCTGTCACCTGCTTTCACTAACAGTCCTGTATAACTACTGGAGGAGTGCTAGTGAGTTTTTCTAGGTGCAAACATCTTGTGAATGTGCATGAATCAGAATAGAAATGCTTTCTCAAACAACCAGTGGCTTACAAATTACTGATATTTCAGTCCAGGGCCACATGCTCCTAAAGGGTTAGGAAGAGGTTCCCCTACTAGTCCAGTAGTTTCAGGCATTTAACACTGTCTCATGAAGCATTTGACTTGATAACTAGGGAGTAATCCCAGACGGCTGAGTATCCATCCTATTATCCACAAAACCTAGTAGTGTAATATGGGTAAGATGTGAGGACAACCCTTTCTTAATATGGTAAATCTAAAGACCTCATCTCTAACTTAGATGAGATAAATCCTTCTCTGTTTAATCTGTATGTCTTCTCCCTGCAGATCTTGCTTTTCATACCACCTGTGGCAATCAGTCCAAATTTCAAATACTCTAGCAGTAAGACAATTTTACTTGTGTATTGCCTAAACCAGTCCATTCATTCATGACCCTTTGTTCAGGAAATACTTTTAACCTAGCACTTTTATGGTGGCCCGAAGATATCAGAGGTAGATGTCTCTTCCTCAGACTGCATAAGGCTTCCTACAGTGAAACCCAGTTTAATTTGTAAACTGGGTGGTCTGAATAGTCAATTTTTCATCATTTCTTCAGACAGTCATACAGTCCTCAAACGTCCAAGGTCTCATGAGAGTACTATCCTCCTCCATGATGCAAGTAAACCCAATCTTATGCTGGAAATAATCCATTTGTGGTTCATGTTTGGAAGTAATCCAAAACCAAAGAGAGATGCGGTTGGAGCAATCTGCCCATCAATTAACATCACTGAATAATTCCTGAATTCCTGGTCTGCCAGAACAGTAGCTTGCAGTGTGGTTCTGGCCATAAAACCAAGGGTGAGGGTGAGGCTCGGGGTGGAGGGAATCACACAGTTTGCTGCTTTATTTTGTGTTCCTGTGCCACATGGTGCACAGGGGCTCAAGTACGAGCCGAAACTGCTTTAGAGAACGCCTGTTCTCCGTGAGTCACCGAGGGTGAGTCACGCACACCGACACAGGATCAGAAAGCCTTCCATTTTGCAAATGATAAGTGATGATGATAGTTAAGCAAGGGAGTCCACTGTGACTCTCCTATTCCAAGATGTGTCATTATAAACCTGATGGAGCGCCCACAAAGAAAATACCGTGCTCCAACTGCTTTGTTAGTTGTCCTTTCCTAGGTAAAAGGAACATCCATACACATTTTAAGTTTCACCTTCACATTCTTTTATGCTTTCATCCTCAGAGGGGTGACTATGGAAAATGTCTGTAATGCAGCTACATCCATCTATCAGCCTAGCTTTCCCTGCTTCATCCCAGTAATAGCCAATACCAGTGGTTATGCAGAGCCCTACAATGGTACCTCCAGGAACAAAAAAAATGTGGCTTAGAAAGATTTTTTTTAAATTACTAAAGAATATTTTTTCATTTTCCATCCTCTGCAGATGTCATTTTCTTCTGATGAGTACCTCTAAATTTTGCCCCTGAGTCATTAGACACACAGTATAAGTAAGATGCTAAATCCAACAGGTTATTCTGGCCACCAGATGGAAAAGTTTCCCTTCAGCAACCACAATACATATGTAAATACAAATCTCATTATATATTAGGTATGAATATCTAGGTATACCTGCAAGTATCTGTAATAATGTATAAAATACAATAAAGAATACATCAAAAATGCTAAGGTTCGGCAGAAAATGGGGAAAATATAAGGAATCAGTATTAAGGTAAGCAACAAACTTTTATATGGCTTCTTTCTGCCTATATGCCATAGCACAGTGCCTAATTACATTACTATGTCTTATTTTTCTTCATTTTCTTCCTCATCTATGGAAAACAAGGCTTATGAAACTGGGCTATTTTTCAGTATTATATTTTAGCTTTATCCAGCATGTGGCTTCATGCACTGTTCAGCTCTGCACTGGGTATAAAATTACTGTTTTCTTCTCCACTTCTTCTTGTGGGGACATCATAACAGTTGTTTATATTTTTTGCTGCATTTAAGGTTATACCTTCATGATACTACTGTGAAGAAATGTGAAATCATTGTCTCTGGTTTACATGCATAAAAACTGAGGCAGAGACTAATATGAACATTCTCAAATGTGTCACTTAATTTGGGATTCCCAACTCAAAAAATTACAGTCTGATTTTTAGAGTGTTTGGCATGTTCACAATCCTTTCTCTGTTCAGAGCAGAGATCATCTTGACCTCGCACATGTTTGCAGGAAGTCTGCAGCTCTAACAACCAGATCTCTGACCCAAAAAATTCAGGCTTCCCATGGAAGTAACTTGCCTGTCAACAGATGAAATCTCTGGACATGAAGTCTCTGGACATCCAGTTCTGCACGATGCCTGCCTCTGACAGAGCTCTGCAGACGACTGTTTTCTTCACCCGCTTTCCTAATTCCAGGCACGAGACATCTATTCATTCCCACAACACAAGCAAGGAGGATGTCCGCCTACAGTCACCACATTGCTCAGATACATCGCCAGAGCACACGATGTCCTTTGCAGCAAACCAGACATGGGTCCTAAAATGAAAAGTAATGACATCATGGAGACAGTGCTATGCAGATTAGGAACTAAGGTGATGATTAAGTTGCAGACACAGTGCCTGGCATTTTGTGACATTCTTCTTTTGAGCTCTCAGCCACAGTGTAATGCATATGTCATTGTTCTTGGGCTTATTTATATGTTTTGCCCAATTTCAAATTCTTTGGTTTACCTTTGTTAGTTTCATCTAATTTTCTGTTCCTCCACTGCACCCATAAGGGAACAAAGCCAGTTCTCAGTATGGAAATCACCACATAAACAGTTTAGACTTGATGGGCCGAAACAACTGGCAGGAGAATCTTCCTACAGGCCATGTTTAGCAGCATTGACTTAAGCCATTGGTATCACTGCAATCTACAGGTCTCCATTCCAGATGGGTTGGACTGTAAAACAGAGCGTGACCAAAAGAAGCAGAGTTTGAAAATCCAGCCCACAAAACGTGTGATTTCTTTTGACAGGACACTGTTGAGCCTTTCCATTTTCATCTGCCTGCCTCTTTGCAGGGCCCCTCCACAAGGTGTCTGCATGGGAAAGCAGGTATTACATGCATAAGGTTCTTTTCATGCACTCCCTAGGGTGGACACTATCACGGAGATTCTCAAAACAGCCCCACTTAACTTCATGGCAGTGGCATATCTGAATCCCTGAAGCAGCTTTGAAAATCTTGACTTGCAAGCACTATTGTTTGAAAACTATGACAGTCTGCCTTGGTAATGATATGAATAATAATGATAAAATTCAGCATATATGCATTGGTCATTTAATTTAGGCTTGACTGGAGACTTAGCAAACCCATCTTCCAGCAAAATTGATTGCCTGTGAGCAGTGCAAAGGTTGCAGAAAGAGACCTTCCTACTACTGAGGTAGGATCAAACCAGGATTACAGTCTTTTCATTTAATGTGTACTAAATTTAAAAAATAATAAAAAACCAAACATGAAACAACAAAAAAACAGCTCAACAATGTGCTTGATGAGTTTAAGACCTGCAGGAAAATATTTAATGTCACACAACAATGAAAGGAATTGGTACGAAGCATAAATGGCAAAGCAGTGAAAAGAACTGACACAAAGCATACTGGCATGTACAGCAACACCCACACAATCAAAAGCATTCAAGGAAATTAAAAAAAGAATCAAATGACTAAAGATCTAGCTATGCAAGGGAGTTGTATAGCAAAAGTAATCTCCATCCACAGCTATCCCAGAGATTTGAATGAGCTGGAATTTCAAGAATAGGTTGAATCAGTTGGCAAAAGAAAAAGAAAGAAAATTAATTAAGGGTAGAAAGAGAACTCAGAAATACAATCAAATACCCCACTCAACCTTTTTAGTTCATCTGCATTTCAGTAGACACATTTAGAGGGGCATTTGACCCCAAAACTTTGGGGGTTAGATTTTGGGGTTCTTCAAAATTGATGAGATATCACAGACAAGTGTGTATTTGGCCTCAGACCCAAGCAAAAAAAAATCTAAATCAAATCCTTTCCAAATTTTGGCTGTTTGGTTTAACATCCCAGTTTGGATCCAAATCTATACTGAGTCCTTACTTCTCGCACTTCCTATCACGTCACAAAGGAAGAGCATACACCTGGATGCAATGAAAAAATGAGACAAAACATAACAAACACTGTGATGGCTACCTTTACAACTTAAATGCTCTGGGTTTTTTCATTTGATAAGCTGTGCACTGGGGATTTTTGGAAATTCAGGGCATAAAATGCAGCAATGCCCAATGAGCCCCATTCAGTTCCATGACAGCGTTTGTCTCTTAGTTACAGCAAGGGTAATATTATCAGCACCAAGCAACCCAGAAGAAAATTATCAATTGGTTACCAAGAAACCTAATGATTTCATCAATATTATTTTACCAGTTACAAAGGTCATTTGGAGAAGTAATGCCACACAAAATGTGCTTGTGAAGTGGGTGATGTGTGGGTGGCTGTTAAGGGTCAACACTTCATTTCTCATTTCTTTAATTGATACTTCTGAATGAGTATTAATTGAGCTGCAATGAGAAGAGTGTGCAGTTTGACAATGCAAGTGACAGGATGGAAGTGCCATTTGCAGAGTGTATATAACCACAGCTAACACCCTCAAAGCGTTAATTCCATTTTATGTCTTTCACATTTAATAGCAAATTTGCCATTTAATCTTTAAGACAGAAGTTACTTATTCTCAATCTACCTCTCACTTGCACTGATATAATCTCATGCCACTCAGACTGGCCTGTGGCATGAAGCACATCACACTTTCAAATCAGGTCCATTTTTTCATTAGCTCATATCCTTCCTGAGATGCCCTCCTTTACAGATGGCTGATCAGCAATCAACACTAGTTTGTTTCAATCAGAAAAGCAGCCGTAACTTCTCATTTAAAGACTGTTCCTGGAGAAGCGCATTAGTCGAAGGCATAAAGCTGGCACTGGGGCAACAGTGACTCTCACAACTGATTTCTTTTAGGATTTTTTTTAAAGAGATAGACCTCTTTTTATGTGGAGACCTGTTTTTTATTTTAAAAGGAAGCATAATGAAATCCATGCCTTTGCATGGGAGCTCTTCCTGTAGCATGGGCAGGTGCCAATAGACTGTAAATCTGAAGAGTGAATACAAAAGGTAGCAAAAGCCCAGGAGGAAGCCAGGGAATAGTTCCCATATGTACGTGCTGACACTTTCTCCCTCTCTGTTCCTCCTCCAGCAATGCAGTGTGTTGCCCTTTGAGCCTACTTGACTGAGGTTAAGCATTTACACTTTTTCAGAGGACAGTCAGTCCACTCAGGGAGATACTGGCTTTCATAGCAGGAGGCTTCAAAATGATTTCCTCTCTGCTTGGGGAGCTCAAAAACACACGTGCACAGAAGCAAAGGTCAGATGTCATCCAAGTGGTGTGAGAGTGCCAGCTAAACGCTTGGGATGTATTTTTATATTGGCCTCAGCTCAGCCTCCAATTCTGCGGGAATCTACTTGGCACCCACAATTCTATCCAGTGCATTAACCCTAGGTGCAAGTGATAGGATTCAGCCTTCCAGCATTGACTAGTGGGTGCAGTCAGATAGCTAGATAACTTAATGATATCATTTGCACTCACAGTTAACTACAGGAAGAAAAGAAAGCTGGAATTGCTGGAAAAAGACAGAAAAAGAGACAGAGGTGTTTTTCGCTCTCTCCCCACCCTCCGCAACCAGATTTCTGGTATTCAGTGAGGAATTGCTTTTTAGCTTGCAGTCTTGAAAATACAGACCTTCTCATTGCTTCTTTCCCTGTGTTGGCCATTTGCAGTTGAGTACATCAGTCTCTTGCTCAGTCTTTTTCCTTCTGTTTGCACAAGCTGGCAATCCACAGACTACCCACCTTTCTTTCCTTACTCCCTGCTTCCTCCTCTTTCATATCACACACATACCTGCTTTTGTATATGAATTCATCCCGGTGGTAACTTTTGCCTATTTCCATCTACCCCTACCCGTCTGGTTTTCAATTACTTGCCAATTCTGCATGGCTTTTTTCTTTTTTTCCCAAATGCTGATTATTTTCTGATACACTGTTACTTCAGCCAGATCATCTTTTACCCTCTAATCTCCCTATTGCCTAGGCCTTTACCCACATCTCTTACTTTATTCTCCCTTGCCCTCTCCCAATTTCTTATATGCAACCAAACCTGCCTTCAAAGAAACTGAGGAGAAATCTGTCTCCCTGTACACTTGCCCCAGTTGAAGTTTTGTACAAGTAAGTATGTGTGATGTCACCCACATATCATCTCATCCATGATTGCAGAGGGATGGCATTGGATGGAGATTGCTTCCCAGGCTCATGGAAGCAGGGACTGAAGAAGAACCACTTCATTAACTGACGTCTGTGGATTCAAAGAATAGACACAAATAAACCAAATTAATAAAGTTCTGCTGGTACAACCTGCATTGGCAAAAGGCACCCTGGCGAGCCAGAGCTTCTCTAAGCAATGGGTGTGGACCCGCCTTGCATGCCTTCTTCAGTTTCCATGAACTCCTGCTGCTTTATACCTAAACCAAATGTGACCCGAGTCCAAAGATACTCTGAAACTTAATTACTACTCAGTTTAGTATGAAGCCAGTGCTCAAATGGCTGAATTATACCATTTGGAAAGGACAATTGGTTATTACACTTATCAGATTGTTTGTGACAGGAATGGGTTAATTTTCCTAACCTTTTCTGTTCTTGTTCCACTCACAGGGTTGTCAAAAGGATGGATAAACGTGTTGCTATTTTCTGGTTTTGTTTCAGTGTCTATCACGAGAGTGGACCAATTTCATACCATTTGCTGCTTTCATTACTGTCTCAGGGTTGTCACAAGAATTGATAAATTTCAGACTGTTTTTCTTGTCCTCATTACAATCTTAAGGTTGTCATGAGAATGAATTGATTTTGTGCCATTTTCTGTTCTCATTACAGTCTTTGTCATGAGAATGGCTTCATTTGGGGCCATTTTTGTTCCTGTTACTTACAATCTTTTGTCACAAGAACAGGGATTATTTGATGAAAATGAGAAGACAGCATCTCAGACGCTGAGATTCAGGGATAACTTGTTCTTGTGACAGAGATCATAACGAGGACAGAAAGCAGTACAGAATGTATCCATTCTCAGGATGATTTTAAAGGTTGTGATTTTATGACCCTGATTGTGCCAACTGGCTTTGCCAGGAGATTTTACCACTTTCATTGTAGTAACCACTACTTCATTCAAGCTGCTGATACATGTCTCACTACTCAGCAAGGGAAGATATGTTTATACAGGGGCTATGAGAAGTGTTGCAGATGAGCAACACTGGATAGGCTTTGGAACCCACAGGGACACACATTTCAAACTTTAACTGGAATTTCAGGAGCTTTTCACAGGATTCAGGTAGGAGTCACCACTACGAAGGCAGTCATCGCTGTCAGATTTTGGAGGGTTAAACACACAGAAGAAATGTGTTTGAGTGTCCGGATGATTTGGGTTTGCCTATGTTGCCTGCAGAGCCTGCTTGATCTGAGAGCTCTGGGACTCTGAGTTCAAATGAAGGTAAACCAGTGACTACAAACGAGCACCTACAACTCAGCTAAGAATGAGTTACTGCAAATGAAAGGGCAGAAGTGAGAGATCAAGGCATGTACAACATCCAGGGCCCAGAAAGCCTAGAAGTAATTATTGCATTCTCAAAGGTGATCAAAGAGAAGCAGCAGGAAATGTTAAATAAAGCAGAAACTCATACAGCACGTGAGAAGGGAGTGGGAATGAAAAAGGCATCACAAGTAAGACTGAAGCTATGGACAGGGAAAATGAGAAAGTAGTTTTGGAGGAGGGGACAATAAGCTCCACCAGAAGAAAGAATGCTAGGGCATAGCTAAACACTCAAATGCTCAAATTTGTTTGGTGCAAGGCAGAGAACTGAAAGGAAGGACAAGAGAAGCAGAAAACTAAAGAAGAAGAACACTTATCTCCATGACAGGATGGACAAGGGAGCCCTGAAGAAGGTACATGTGTTTACCAGACACATTTTTAGTAATGTTAAGCAAGTGGCAACCTACTGCTTTGAAAAACCTTGTATTAATTGTTTTTGAGATCTCCAGCTTTTATTTTGCAGCAACTGAGGTTTTATTCCTGATTTTAGACTCCTGGTTCCAGCAGAAATTGAATAAAGGATGTATGTATGGTATTCCCGTTGGCAGGCCGCATGAGATAGATCCAAGGAAAAAGAAAAGGTGACTTGGGAACCATTGCCATAAGGGGGATTCAATCTGTGAACCAACCCAAAAGGAGATCATGCTAAATGGAATACACCACTGGAAATGCTTGGATAATCATCTTGCAAAGCTGTCTGGGAAATCATCAGAAAACCCATCTGAAAATAAGTGTACTTGAGCAATGAAAGACATAACCAGTAAAAGGCGAGTGAGGGGGATGGACATTCCCACTGTCTAAGTAAAATAAAGCAGGAATGCTGCAATAAATAGACCTGACAGATGACACCTGGTATTTCCTGGGCCCATTTCTAGGAATGTTTTATTGATCTTTTACATTCTGATTTGTCCATCAGAGCCAATGACCTTCACTTTGTCTGTCCCATACCTCCTCCCCTGCCCCCACTTTTACCATATGTACCTAATCTCACTGCTCTGTCTACCATCTGCCATTGTTTGAAGTACATGGGAATATAAGTTTAATCATAAAAATGGTGGCCCTGGCTGTGTATACTACACTAATGTTCAACTTTTAGAAGATGAAGTGACCTCCAAATGGCTTACTGCTTTTCATTAATTTCTCTGTATAATTGAACACTTTTCGGCATCTCATTTAACAAACTGTTAAGCTCCTTATTGCACAGAAGGGCCATGTGATGCGCAGGGATTCTGAAATGCTTCCCCTCATTCACAGTTCTCCAACTAATATCCTGGGCATTATTAGTAGTTCACAAAGCCAGCACATTTTCTTTTTGATAAGTGTCCCTGTTCTGCCCTCCTTTGTCCACCTCCAAATGCCTCCTAGTACTTAGAAAGAATAAAGCTGTGCTGCCTAACTAGCCTGGTGCTTTGGATTGCTACCCCTACTCACTCGGTTGCCTGTAAGGGGATGTACTTATATCATGAAAGATAAATCCCAGCTAGAAATACAGGTCCCTGACAACCTAATCACTGAAACCCTGTCAAGTAACCCCTAATTTTAAAGCAAGTGGTTAATTCCCAGCAAATTGATTTATGCACTGTTTGAGGTTTGGTGAGTTGTGTTGTTCATCTGTTATTACCACGAACTCAGCTCAGCCTATTCATTTAGACCACTGACACAACACAGTGCATCTCCCAAGAAAATTTCCTTTGTCAGCACATCTAGAATTTGCTAATTAAATCAACAATGACATTATTCACTTTCTGAAAAAAGCAACTTCTCTCTCCTTCTCCCCTTAATACACATGTGTGTGCATAAACATGCACACACCCAAGCATGGTTTTTAACTGGCATTCATAAATGTACACAGTCCAGACCTTTGAATTATCTTTATTAACCATTTTAGTAAGCTCTAGATCATCTGGTCATCTCAGTAGGCATGTACTGTCTATATGCCTATAAACTCAGTAACCTCTGAAGTGTGTGTGCATCTGTGTGTGTGCATGTGTGTGTGAATGGGGCAACAGAGGGAATCGTATGATGCTCATAAGCAAACGTGAGTCTCACTTTTTCAGAGCACACCCCAAAGTGTGAATTTTGGTAAAATGGTAGGGTTGGCCAGCAAGTTCTTTTCTCATCTGTGTTGTTGCAGCTGAAATGAATTCAAAACACCAGAAACGACAGGTCATCCCCCAAGCCCTGTAATTATGGGTCCATAATACCACTGCAACTCTTTGTGCTATTTAAGGTGCAGACAATAGAAGAACATAGAAATTAGACTATTTTGAGCATCCAGTAAATTTTCAAAGACTTCTTATCTCGAGAGGATAAAAACTCTGAATAAGTGACCAAAATAAATCTATCTGTGCTCAGACTCCTGCTTCCTTAATTGTTAGGTGCCATGGAAGGAAGCATTTATCTGCACATCCATATGCCCCAGCAAAGGCCCCTTGGTTGTGCTTGGGCTACTTTTTGCCTTGTAGAGCCACCTTAATTTGGTAGTACCTTCTGCTGGGGGTACAGTATGGCTTTTACCCCCATGATGAATCCCATGTTTCCTCAGCTGCTCTACAGAACACTGGATTATTACAGCCAGGATGTTTGCAATGCAGCTGAGGAGAAAGGTATCTGTGATGCTCTATCTCCGACTCAAAAAGGTATTCTTGATTCTTGTGTGTCACTTCCCCTCAGTGATAGGTGCCCTATTGCCAGACCAGGACATGTCCATTCTTACAAGGTAATAAACAACAACATGACAAGGAAATGGGAAGTTGTTTAAAAACCAAATGGCTCTATCACTCTGGTCTGTACATAAACCAGAGTGTGGCAACTCACCTCCATTACCCTCAGCTTCTAATTGCAGGATAGCAGCTGGTTTTTTATCCTTTTGAAGACTGAATTAAAAGCAAATTTCACTTTTCAAGATAAACTGACCCTCAGCAGGTTCAGAAAAATAAAATCGAAAAGAAACACTAGACACCATGCCATGACCTTCCTTTTCAAAGACAGGGGTGTGCAGGGGCCTGCCCTGAAAACAGATTTGCTGTATACCTACTGTCTTCTGGCTGGCAAAGACTTTCCAATATTACTATTTATGACTGACCCATTTGTGTTACTACTGAGACATAAGTGGTGCATGGTACCACCCCTTCCAAGCAGGTCTTGAGGTAACACCTCCTTAATCAAATCCAAAGTATCCTCAATTCTTTTCATTCCATTTAATTCTGTTTATTGAAGCCATTTAATACCCTTGTTTAGTCAAATACAGTCCTGATGTATGCTCTTGGCCCGCTGTGGAAAGGTTACAGCGTTTCATGCTTTCATTCTTCATATCTGAAGCAGCCGTGCAGTTTTTCCACCAACTCATTGCTTGCTAATGAACTTTTTTTTTTTTTTTTAAGCAGCCTGTCATTTTGTTTAATGTTGCAAAATAAGGCAGTCTTTAAGTGGGATCTGATTTTGCTAAGAGATGTCTAAACTTAAGTGAGATAATGGATGTAACAAAATACCACCAAATATGACAGCTTTGTTCTGCCAATGTAATTTGCTGATTCTGGAAACCAAACGCAGAACAGTCTGTGCCAGTCTTAGAAAAGAGGCTTGTTTGACAGATATAAACCTGCTTAAATATCAGCATACACTACATTAAATAGCAGACTTCTGCATTCATTTGTGGGTTTTAGTCACTTGTCATAACACAGGGTTTTTATTTTATTTAAAATGTCTCGTTGCTCCTATCACTCTGGTGCCCAAATGCAGTTGGCAGCTTCCCCCTGCCCCCCACACCTAAAGCTGGGAGGGGATGTTTCTTGATGGAGACACCAAACTACCCTAATCATACTAATGTTAAAAATCATACTTACCTCTTCATTCATTTCAGAAAAAAAGAGATTTCTGTCTGCTGTGTTGTGGAGAAACTTTGGGTTGGACTTGGTCATGTACTTTCTGCAGGTAAAGAATAAAGATATATGTTCAGAAAGGAAGTCTAGGAGCACAAACTCTTCAGAAACTGCTGTTTTTTTCTTGTTGACTGTGTGCCATTTAGAGATGCCCTGAGAACCATGAAACAGAGCCATCAGTATTTCCTGGTAGTCAGACTGTCGGTGGCCTGTAACAGTATCTGCACATAGCTCAGATTCAGAGTTTTAAAGCATGTGACCAAAAGTTGTTTGATTTACCAAGCTTCTGCATTTATTTGGATCTTTTTAATATCTTCCAACACATACACAAATATAGACATACCAGGCTATCTTCTGTTTACTTGCTATTGACACTTCCACATTTATCAGGCTTATTTCATCCTACCTTAGTCCTTCTGTCCACAGACGGCTTCCACAGTCTCTTCCTCCTCTCTGCAGTTCTCCCATATTGCTTTTTTACGCTCTCCATTTTTCATATTTAAAGTTTTAAGGTGTTTGGACCTTGGTTTTTAACAGCAACGTATTTCTTCACTTAAACATTGTTAGCGTCCTTGTGACTTTCCAGGTGCCGATTCTGACACTCTCAACTAAAATTAACTGTAATTGTCACATATTGCATGTTGTCAATATTTCCACGGTAAATTCTGCCCAGGAATATGATGTTGGCAACCCTTTCTCCTGCAAAGGAGGTGTGTTCAAAATGATCAGCCATGTTATAACTCTCCTGCACTCAGACCAGCCTAATGCTTAGTTTGCCTTCAGACACTTCGGATCAGAACATTAAATGATGATGTTTTTTAGATCAACAAAAATTAAATGGTGCTATGACAATTCATCTCACTGAAGGATATGCATCTAAATGTGCTGTCCTGGCCCTACAGAAAAGAAAAGGATTTTTCCTAGAGACCTGAATTTCACTTTAATTCTACTCTTACTTATATGGATTAAGCTCAGGGAAATCATAGGTTTTTAATTTATTTTAATCAATCAACTTATAAGTCTTTAATTTTAATAGCAAGCAGTATTTTTAGCCTTAATGACTGATTTGTGGGGGGAAACTATATAATAATTAAAATGAAATACAAAAGTAAATCTACCCCACAATTTGGAGTTGCATTCCTCAATCCAGAAAATACCTTTCATATTCTGGTATAGAAAAGATATTTCTGGTTGTGTTACCAGTCTTATTTTGCAAGTATATGATATTTTAAATGCGAATTAATAAAGCAATTAAGCCAAGACCTCTTCAGAAAACCAAGTCAGTACCAGTCTTCTCTTTCCCTATCCCAGTAAGACTCACATAGTGTAAAGTCAGAGTGTATTCATGCCTCTTCTTTCAGTCACATAGCAGAAAGAATCGTGAGACCCTGCCTTGGCTGCTGAGGCCGTGTGACTGTCCCCTGTCTCATTATGGAACTAAAATGCCCCAAAAGGCTGAATACAGAACCATTATTCTGGCCATGGGGTAGTCTCTGGAGACACTGTTATTCTTCCCAAATGGGTAAGACATGTGAGGTTTACTAATTTTCTTCGTGAACCTGACAATGTCAAACACCCTGCAACCAGCAGAGCTCCGCCTGTGAAGAAGCGTGGGGGACGCGGCGCAGTTTGGACAGGTACGGCACAGAGGAATGAGACCCTGGAGAAAGTCACCTTTCTCTCCCAGAGAGGCACGGGTGAAACACAGTGAATGTCCCCCACCCTTTATCTACAAGCATGTATTGGCAGGATGGCGGGTGCTGGGTGGGGGCAGAGGGCTGGCCTTTAAAGAGTAGACCCTAAAATCTGTGAGGTTTTCACACCACAAGAATTAAACTGTAGGAGCAATTGGGATCAGAAAACTAAACACTTTAAGCACTGTGTCCTCTGAGAAGAACAGCTATTCAGATTAGATATTGACAACATGCCTATATTTATAGCCACTGCTAAATGACCCAAGATGGATAATTTTCTTTGATAAAGACAAACCTTATAATTTTACACATTTTAGCAAAATTGCAGATTGCTGGTAATCTAGCAATGAGATTCCTTGCTTCATTTTAAAGTAGTAAACCTCTCTCTCATTCTGCTTATAAATTTCCTGTGCCACACAGACTTAGGGTAGAGCATCTTTATACTATTTAAATCAGAAGCATGAGCAAAGCATATTTTTGTGAAATCTCACTTTCTACTGAAAAGATTTCATGGAAGTTTTGACACTTGTTGTTTTAGGAGTGCCCAAGGTGGGGAAGAAAGAACACGTCTGAAGGTCAATTTATTTTTGTCCTGGTAGGAGCCTGTAGGAACCATGCAAATTCAGTGGTGCTGGCATATTTTCCTGAAGATATATGGACTGACAAATCCTGGAAATTTTAGGTTGATATTTAATTGGTGCAGTGACAATGAAAGACAAGTTCTTTATTTTTAACCCTTCATGTCTTCAGCACCCACAAACCATGCACTTGCAAAAAATAAAGTTGACTCCACATGTAAAACTCTAAGTTATAATTCCCACTGATGTAGATTAATCTGACAGAAGGAGAAATAAGGGAGAGGCTTCACATTATTTTTCCACTGGACATTACTTTTTACTATTAAAACAGCAAAATCTAAGCATTAGGTAACATCTGCTGATTAGTGACTCAAAAGTGAATCCCACAGACAGATATAAAGGTGATAAGTGAGATCTTTGCCTTTATTTTCCAAAGGATCCCAGAAGCCTAGCAGCATTGCTGGTCTCTGACACACATGGAAATTTGCTACTCAGAATCCTATGGGGAAGAAAATGCACTTTATTACTAAAACTATTCAGAACAATCCATCTTTTTTGAAGGCCAAAACTGAGAGAAGCTATTTAAAGTGAATTTAATGTGACTTCCACTGTAGAGGATGGGAAGCCAAAAGGAGAAGTTAAAAAAAAGAAATCAATGCATGCCAGGAGTCAGAGAACCACCCACTCATCCAGGCAAGCCAGAGAAGAGTGCAGGAGACACAGCTGCCAGATAAAATACATTACAAACCAAACGAGATCCAAAATATTGATGATCACAAGCATCAGCAGAAACAGGAGAACCAAGAGAATTTAACTACATCTGCAGAGTCCAAACCTGAATTAAAAAATGAGGGCTGACTTCTCAGGTCAGACAAGCATCATCACCAGGTATCCAAGCAAAATAGAGGCTTTATTCCTGTATTTTTATTCACACCAAGTCATTCATACTATACAAATTATCCCATTGAATTCAGCAAGGTTACATGAGTATTCTATTCAAAATTACTTGAGGCACTAGGTTTGGGTCCTAAGTGTGGTAGCTCCCTTTCAGTCTCTTGGAACACAGAGCTGGAAAGAAGGTAGATGACACAGACAAGGGGTAAGGGTGGGCATCAAGTTGAGAGCTCACGACCAGTCCAAAAGCAAAGCCCTCCCCACAGGTTCCTGGGGCAAGGACTATCTCCTGGATTCCCTCTCACCTGTGGAACTGTTTCAGATACACCACTGGACACACAGTGGGCAGGATGCCTCACTTCTCACCACATGACACTCCTGACACTCACTCCTGTCTAGAGCTGTGTTGCTGCCATACAAAGGGGAAAGCCCAGACCTGAAATTGGATCTCCTAGTTCTTTGCTGACCAGCAGCTTTAGTCAGTCTTTTGCTGACCTTGATCCAGCACAGCTGCAGAAAATTGTAATAGCTGCAGGCCCACCAGACAGAGGGTTTACCAAGGACAGCCATCATCACAAAATATGTTGGGGCTCCAGATCTCCTGGGTATCATACAGAAAACTGCCTGCACACTGAGGTATAAAATCACGGAATCATAAAGGTTGGAAGATACCTTCAATATCATCTTGTCTAACCATCAATCCAGCACCACCATAATCACCCCTAAACCATATCCCCAAGTGCCACATCCAGACATCTCTTAACACTTCCAGAGATGGTGACTCCACCATATCCCTGATCAAATTATTCCAATGCCTGACCACTCTTTCAGTGAAAATTTTGTTTCTAAAATCTAATCTGAACCTGTGCTATAGGGCACATATGAAGATAAGAGGCTGTCATAACTCTTGCCTCATGCATATCACCAGATCAGCAAGGCTACTTCTTCCACACTGGACCTCATTCAGTTTTACACAAGCCTTTCCACACTGTCATCAAGGGTGCAGGTATTTGGGTCCTGCTTTGGAAAAACGTATTGACCAAAACTCCCTTCAATTACACCAATAAGAGCACTCTCATGTCTGAAGTCAGCTTCAAACTGACTGGTATGAGGTAAAGATGCATTCGTGCTGTAGGAGGGCTATTTGTTCATCCTCCAGGGCAGGTAGACCAACATTCTAGTACTTTGCTGTATGAGGGTCTAAAACTTGACTGAGGTAGTGAATGCTGTTGTTTGATTCATTAAGACTGAAGGATGGTACCAGTAAGGATTCCTCTTGAGACTTACAGAAAAGATAACCTCTCCTCTCTTAATTAAAACACAATGTGTAATTAATTATTGTACAACACATAGCTACATAAACTATTAGTCTTCAAACCATATTTTAGTCTTCATTTTAGCTTTCTTGTCTCCAAACCCTCAGAGAGGTGTTTGTGGCTACAGACCCATTTGCAGGTACAAGGGTTTTGGTTGCTGTTACCTTTTCAGTTCAGCATTTCCAATGTGACTCCCAGAGATGATGGGAGTGCTCTCCTCGCCCAACCCAGGGTCTTCCAACTCCAGCATCAGGAGGTAGAGAAGTGAGTTTGCATCTACTCTGAAAACAGCTTGGGGGTTAAGGGCAATAATATTTCACCCATACTTGAAGAGCCGAATGAGGGCAATTGGAACACTTTGCAGCTGCATACTTCATGGGTTTGGCATAGATATTCAGAAAAATCAACAGAATAAACTTAGGACTTTGGTGCCACTTATGCTTCAGTAGGGTACAGTATTGTCTATGTTTTTTTCCTGGAAAACTTTTACGGACATTGGAAAATGGTAGTTGGTAATGCTGGGCTCCCAAAAGGTTGTCAGAGACCTTTCTTCTAGTCCTCTTAACCTAATTTTTGCATTACACTTGCCACTTTGACCCTGACACAGAGCAGGAATGTATGATCAAGGTTACTTTGCCATACTGCAAACACTGTAGTTTGTCACAAACATAAAATAAGGTGACCCCTGAGATAGTAGGGCTGCAATTCAATGACTCTCCTGTTTGTCCTAGTTAATGAAGAATAAAACGTATCAGTCTGTAATGGAGAGAATTTTTGGTAACCTTCCTGCAGGAGATACCCGGAGTCAATGTCCTTTAGCAGTTCAGTAAAAAAGGCTTATAAACATGTTTCCTTAAAGCCTATATACACAATAGGGACAACCATATAATAGAAGTGGATTATTCAGAAAAATATTTTGCTGAAAACTTGATAAAAAGGTTTTGGTCCCATGGCAGAAAGCTTAGTTACAAAAGAGAGGAAAAGAGGCTGCTCACCACTTACAGCCCCTTATCTTGCAGATGTTATCAAGGTTTCAGTTCAGCCTTACCAGCACTGAAAGCAGGAAGGAATAACTTCGTAGGCACAGTTACACCCTGCGACTTTTCACCCTTGAGCCTGGAAGTGTGTCTCAGTCAGGGGAGTCCCAAACAGTTTAGTTCAACACTGGTAAAAATATTATTAGCAATATGGACAACTTTCCAGCTAGTAAGGAATTCCAGTTGGCAAGGAGCTGCCCCATGCAGCACACACAGATGTCCCTACAAAGGAGGCAGAATATTTCCCCTCACCTTTGCTCTCTTGCAGTGGTGCCTGGTTTTCCCAGGGAGCCCAGCACTCGGCTCCTCTGCAATCCTGACTCCAAACTCTGCCTGCCCTGGCCCTTGGAGCCTGCTTTGAATGGGCAATGAGCCATTCCTAGAGCTGACTGCAATCTTCATTGAATAAACAAGGCAGATACCCTTTTTAATGAATGAAACACATTCCCTTTTGTTATGGTGGCTCAGACAAAAAAAAAAAAAATGGGGGTGGAGAGAGTTCTAATAATTCAGGTATGATTAAAAAGGGGATATTTACTGGCTTGTAGGCCTTGGGGAGAAAAAAACAACACGGCAGCATAGTTTCCATATACATCCCTAGGGAAAAGTTCAAGAAATAAGAAAATGCATATAACCATTGTTCGTGTGCATTATGCAAGCTTTAAAAAAAAATAGATAGGGCTGAGTTTCAGAGTATCAGGAAAAGTATTTGGGCTGCATTTAAGTGAGAAGGATTAGCTTGCATGATGTTGATTTATAAATGGCAACAACCAATCCCTTATATTCTCTCCTGCAGCCATCTCTCCTGCACAGTAATTCCCAATGTTCCCTTTTGAAAGCCCTTGATACTCAGTTAGCCCCGAGGTATAATGTTTGATAATATAACTACTGCTTCTGTCACTGCGTTTTGTACAAACGCATTATATGTGGCCCAGAATGGTAAAGATTTATGTATGGGTATGGAAAATAAAAATCAGCATTGATTAAAAGCCCCAGATAGACCATCCAATCCCGCCCAGAGAACATCAGTTATTTTGCATTTTGACGTGGCGATTGATAACTCATAAATGCAAGCAGGAATGACAAATGCGGATGGAAACTGGCTTTGACAAAAACGATAACAGTATCAGTCTCGAGGGGCGATGGAGGTATAAGCAGGAGCTGTTTAAAATATTTAATCATTTTATGAAGGCTGCAAGATGTTGTTTGACCCTGAAGGAGTGTGAATGTCACATGGATCAGAAATTGCCAAGTCTTTGAAGTGAAATAAAAAAAATGGTGTTATTATAGATCCTTCTTGACATCCTATCATTTTTGTATAGGATTAAAAATATGTATACAAAGCTCTAGATAAAGGACTCCGGCAAAAGATGTCTTGGTTGAAGGGAAAAAAAAAGTAAAGACATACTGTTGTGAATTTTTACTTCAAAATCCCAAAGCGTCTCTTTTATATTCTTCTGGAATGGCATGAATAGAACCAGCAGCCCCCTAGTAAAAAGACTCCTTTGGTTTTTAACTACAGGGTAAATTATGCTTTACTTTTGTTACCTTGGGTCTGACTTTTGGTCTTCAAAAGAAAATCTTTTTTTTTTTCCCTTGTACTTAGCTGAGCAACGGGTATTGTGTGTGAATGTATATAAGTATATCCATATGACCCCTAGCTGTAAAACTACATTAAACATATTTATTTTATTATGTACACGCACAAAGGTATGCAATGTGCAAGGTGTGGGGGTTTTTTATGGGAGAGGGAGGAACTGGCAACTCAACAGTGAATTGATACACTTAATTCTTATCTACATTTGTATTTTCAGATTTTCCAGGTCTTCCAGAAGACCTGGAACCTAACCAGTCAAGAAAAAGTACCAAAGCCACAAGTAAATTCTGAGTGAATATTCCCATATGAATGAGGATTAGTTTATGTTTCACTGTGGTATATCAGCAGATGAAATATTACACTGTATATTTCCTCTTTATCTAGTGTATTTCTTCCCTCCCTCCCTCTTCTGTACCCTCATCTCTCCCTTAAGTAACTGGGCTTTGTTTTATTTTATTATTTGAATTTTGTTTAGTCAGGGGCATGTGGACGTTTAGAAGGACATTTATTTCAAGGGGGAAATTTCTGAAAACCATGGTCCTTTTAGGGTCTGGTTTTGTCTTGTCCTTGAAATATGCTCTTTCTTTTCTTTCCAGTTTGGCCTGTTCCATATATTTCTTCAGGGCAATTAATCATTTAGACTCGACATATAATTTGTTTATTCAGTAGTTATATATATATGCAACCTTTCTTTTCTTCCCTCCCATTAAAAATTTTGCTTTCCTATCACAGGCGTTTTCATCAAACCTCTGTTTTATGCCTTTACCTAATATTCACTGCTAGAAGCATGCAAGATCTTGCTTGCTTTGTATTAAGTTCCCCTCGCCCTGCCCAAACCACTAGGAAATTACACATATTCAACTTCACAACAGACCCCTCACGGTACAGTGCGGTCACAGCTCTTTGTGTATCCTGCACGAGCTGATCCTTTTATTTGCTTAGGATAGCACAGATGCTTTGTTCCTTGCCGTAGAAGGGATTCTGCCTATTCTCATTTACATGTCCCATTGATTTCAGCTAAGTACATACAGTACATGGTATTGCAGCAAAGACCATTGGAAATATCTCTGTTATTGCAGCATGCTGCACACTCTGCAGCAAATCTGCACCACAATAAAGCTCTTCCTGCAGCATCCAGAGATCCTCAAATAGCAGCAGGAGGGAAATGCCTGATGGTGTCCTGAGTGATACGTTACATTTGACTGTCACTTCTGGTCTGCCTGCTGGAGCTGTTCCATCCCGGTTATTTATTAAAGAAATTTCAGGGTCGCTTGGGTTTTTTTCTCCTTCCCATCCTTATGAATTCCAGACCTTTTCCTCCTCCCTTCACAAACGAGCTCCCCTCTGAAGTCTGAATGACAAGCCGAACTTCATGATCTTAACATAGATCCTTACAACACACAGCTTTTTGAATACTTCCGCAGGAATATTTCATGCTGACGGACAATGCCGGAAAGGACATATGCTTTTGTTGCTATTTTACTGGCACACCTTCCCTCAGTACGTCCCAGTCACGTCCAGGACTGTTGATTTTAATTTGCCATGTCTCCTGGAAACAACGGGAGAGCATTCCTTTCAAAAGGGACCGAATTTGTCCCACAACATTTGCCTGTATTTTATGCTAATAAAATTCCTTCCTGCCTTTTTTTTTTCTTTTTTCCCTGTCACTGCAAGAGGGTCTGTCTCTCTAATGACACAGGTGGATGTGGTACTTGCCAAGGGGAGCAAAGTATTAGGAGTAGAAAAATATCTACTGACATTTCACCACGTGAGTGGCTTTGGGATGGCACAGGGAACACTCTCTCTGGCAGCAAAATCCCCAGGCCAGGTCCTTGCTGTAGACAGGGTATTTTCTATTCGGGCCAGTACACAGCAGGGCTGTGACTGACACCTCAATGTCACCTCCAGCTTTGAGCCCATTCGCAGCTGAAGGTGCCAGCAACAGTGGGTCAGCTTCCCTCTGGGAGGAGAGAGCAAAGCCCAGCTTGTCCTACCAGCAAATTTAGATAAATTTAGCTCATCTAAATTATTTGTTTGTCCTATTCCTCTTTAGACATGTGTACTTTTTAAATACAAGTACAAATGAAAGCCAACAAAGGAGAGACATTTTGTATAGCCACAGTCTCCAACTTAGACATCTAACTGCTTTTAATTGGAACCGTAAGTCATTCAACCATCAAAATAAATGCCGGTCAGAAAGTAGCAGCCAATTTTATAAGCTGGATCTATTAAATGGACTTTGCATGCATTTAACAATCTCTGCACCCACCTCAAATAAGAAGATTTTGTGCCTACAATATGAAAGCTGATTCTGCCATTGACCTTTCTACAGTCATCCCACCTTGCTGCTGCCTTCTCCCAGAGCCTGTCATTCTCCATTTTCACACCAGAATGGCATAGAACTTTGTCCTGCCAGTTTTATTTGCCTGAAAATGCAAATATAGGTAAACCATGGCACTCATTAATTTATGATGAATTTGTGGATGAATGTGTGTTCCTCGGCAATTTTGCTTTTTTTTAAATAAAGGGGTAATTTGTTAAAATTTTACCTTGGTATTCTTGAATCTTAACAACTAAGGTATGACAAATTTTCCTTGAAGGTACATTTTATTTCAGGTTACAGAAAATCCTAAACAGAGAATGATTAAAGATAATGAAATATTTGGTTTAGGACAGTGCAAGATTTTTGTATCAGCAGAGAACTAAAAACCAAGAGAATTTTGGGTAGACTAAGGTGACCTGCTTTTGTAACCTTTCCATAACCTGTTAGCAACCTGTAGTGGTCATTTTCCTTACAGTTCTTCTCCCCACACCTCTAACTTCTTTTCCCCCTGGGGATTTCTTTCATGCAACTCTTTAAACCTGCTTGTTTGCTCCTTGTCCTATTTGTCCCTCAACTCATCCCATAGATGCTTAGTTTGGAAACCTCTTCAGTATAAATCCAATCCACAGAAAACACTCCCATTTTGGGAGACTGGAGGAATGCCCTGGTAGCTTGGTGGAATGGTTGGGTCATATTTTTTTTTATTAAAAAATCAGCTTCTTGTGCCAGATAATCTGCCACCTTCTGTGCTCTGTGTAGATCTGCTGAGGCTGCATCATATAAACCAAACAGAGTTTGGTCAGCGTATTTAATTCACCCTTGTTTCTTTGACTATCATTTGTTTATCAGGAAAAGACTCGTCTAGACCTTAATCGAAATGAGGAAAATGAAATTCCTACTAATTAGGGAGATCTCAGCACTTGCTAGATCTTTTCAAAGATGAAGAGGTTAATCATTTGCAGTCAGACAGTAAGAAATGAACCTCTTGTCTCTTCCTTCATCCTCTATGCAGTTCCTCCATTTCAACATCCTTGTTACTAAATCTGAGACAATGTGTAATTATACAGAAGGAAATCTCTCTGGGGTATAGCTGAAGTTGCTTAAATTGTGCTGATTTACAAAGATGAAGGATTTTTATTTTTTTCCCCCAACTAGAAAAAAAAATTACCTTTTTTTCATAATGGCAAACAACCTCCTGCAAAGTCAACTCCTTTTCTGAAAGTCATTGCTAGTTTTATAATTTCTGAGTCATTAGATAACAGATAGAACTCCACACTTAGTGGTTTCAAATGTTTATGGTCTGCAATTCATTCTTAATGAGCTCTCTCCATGTCTTTATTCTTCTTCACACCCTCCTGCTGGGAAATGTCTTACTCTGCCTTGGCTTTTGTTAATGATTCCACAATCATTTCAGAGCCATTTCTTCTGCCTTATGTAATTCTGACACTGCATAAGAGCCTGGCTCTGCAGCCTCACAGTTGGAAATGTAACCTTTAATGTATTAATTTCTCTTGCTCAAAACAATTTAACCTCTGTCTTGGTTTTGTGATTGCTAAGTGTTCCAATTAAATGCCTCTTTCATTTTTTGTCCTGGAGGGCTTGATCTTACCAGTATTATGTTTAACATACCCTACCTAGTAAATGATGAGCACTCCAGGGTCCCCTCAAGTGTTCTTTATCAATCCATTATCTATCTCATGAGTGTCTGTCGCATTTTCAAAACAACAACAACAGAAGAGATTAATTAAACTACTTTTAAACACTAAATAACAAAAACCAGTACAAGTGGAAACAAATAATTACATAGCAGGAGAAGGAGTAATCCAGGAGGAATAAATGCACTCCCCCCCAGTCCCCTGATCAATAGTAACCCATGAATGCTATTTAAATGCTGAATCTTCCACATCAGGATGCAGTCGGGATCAGGAGTTGTAAGAATGTGAAAATTAATCACAGTAACAAAAAGTCTCTGTGTGCTTGTCTTTTTTTATTTCACCACCTGGCACTTAACGAAAAAACATGCCCAGCAAGTTCTGAGAGGTTTTGAACCAGCATCCAGCAAGAAAACATCTTTTTGAACAGAAAGAGGGAGTAGGAGCAGGGGCAAGGTGGAAGGATTGGAAAAATATCCTGATAGGTCACTACCCCTAGCATTATTGTTAGTAAATAATATCATAATGAGTTGAGTGTCAGCTGCTTCAGAGGGGAAATTCCATGTTTTCTGTTTCCTCCCAATTCCTTTTTGCCCTATGTAAAACTTATTTTGACCATCAGCTTTATTACATTGCTATTAAGGCTTTTGTGTAAAGTAACTGAAAGAGTGATAGAATGAGACTTCAGCTGAGCCCATGCCTGTTTATTCCCAGCTCTTTTCGAAGTGCTGCCTACGTGTGTCTGGACTCACAATGCTGTGCAAGCGACCCGGGAGCAGAAGTAGCAGGAGCAGCAGGCTGGCTCGTGTCACAAGCGCTGGGGGCCATGCTCGGGCTGCCCACTGATGGTGGGTAACTGTGCCACCACAGCTGCTGTGCCCAAATTCAGGGCAGCAGCAAGCACTTGAGGTGACCTGCCACTCCCCCGGTCCCTCCCCGGGCAGGCGGATGAAGGAGCAGCAAGACTTCAGCCAGGCGTCCGAGGCAGAGGGGAAATGGCTCGTGGTCACCAGCGCTGCTTGCTGATGCTTGCAGCTGTAATTCCAAGCACTTCCCAGACAAATGAAATTGTTATTGGTGTGCATGCTTCATAGGCATTATCTGAAAGCAGGAAAGGATACAAGTCATAAGGAATTATTTCAAGGCTAGTGCCACTGGCTCAGTCATGATTTCTTTTCCAGCCATCCATCCTCAGGCGCAGTTCAATGGCAGCCCAGGGAGAACCACACCACAAGTGCAGCCTGTCCTCCTTGCTCTTTTATAAGCACTTTCTGGAGTCCAGACACAGGAGAAATAGCTTTGGCATGTTTCTGACATTAGAGCCAAAAGTGCCCCTCTCTCGCTGCACCCACCCTCCCACAGAAACAGCTGGTCTGGGCTGAGAGTGGTTATTGGTTTCTAATCCCACCTCTCACTTGCAAACTCAAAAGCTTTAACTCTGCACTTTTCACAGTAGGGTGTTGGTCTGAGAGCTGGGTAGACCTTCGGAAGGAGCACGGGAATGTCAGGCAAGGCCTTGCACCGTACTGAAAGTGCACACACCTCTTCGTCCCTGTCTACCTCCTGCAATCTTCTAGCTGTGCTCATGGCTCTGCTTTCCCTGCTAGGAAAGCTGGTAATTTTTCCTTTAGCTTTTGTTTTCAGCTTTCTGCTCTCTTAGTGGGACCTATCAAGGGTAAGCTCATCTCTGAAGGGTCAAATCTCATTCTGCAAAACACTGCAGCTTCCAAAATCGTTAAAGGAGTGCCTCAAGTATTTACCACTGAGGTAAATATGAGGTTCAGAACCATTTGTCCTGAATTCCCTTAGTTTTTGGGGTCTTCCACCAAGATGATGCCACAATAAGCTTTCCCACAATTCTTCTAAGTTTCTTGGAGTGCTCATCGGGCAAGTGCCCATGGCTCTACTGTTGTGTGGTAGCTGAACTCTCCAACAGACACGCAAAGGGCATCATTTAGGTGCCTAGAACAAAGTAGCTCCTGCAGTTAGAGATTTCCTAAGGATCCACATGGTAACTGGGAGATATGACAAGGGACCTGTGGGGGACCCAGCCAACAGCAAACCTGGCAGCTGAGGGACCAGAAGGGTGCCCAGGGTGTCTCAGATGGTCCTAGATACCTTAGTTTGGGCAAATGAAAGTATCTGAAGCTCCTTAAATGAATGATGAAACTTTTCATGTGTGGGGTAGCCATTATCTGTACTGCCACAGTCTGACAGGAGCAGAGGAAGGCACTGCTGTAAGCAGCAGGATGGCATTGCTCCCTAGAAGTCAATATTTACAAGAGATTGCCAGATGGGTGTGCAGATCTTCCTCATCCCCAGACTAATCAAGAGTCAAAGGAAGCAGGTCAGTGTTTGCAATGTTCAGCTCTCCTCTATTGCTTTATGTCCACATTTCCACATAGTGAGGAGACCTTTTCAGTAGTAATGAGATCTCAGCATCCTTTTCAATTACATCGTGGCCACGGAAAGCTGTTGAATAAATGCATTTTTATTTTCAGACTTGCAATTTTTACCTGTATTTATCACAACAGCTCCTGCAATCACAGCCATGAGGTTTGGTTTTAGCAATTATCTGCTACAACAGCGTCTCACTTACTTGCCTCTTGCTTAAAAAGCAAAACCCTGTCTGCTCACAGACCATAGCACTTCAGGAAGAGATTGGTAATTTGTAGACTGACGTTTTACATTCATGGATGTTACACATTGGCAAGCTCAACCCATGGTGTGCAATCTTTGGTAAAACTGAAATTAGAAATGTTGCTCCCCTTCAAAAAGAACATGTGGTATACTGACAAAAACATACTTAAGTGTGTATTGGAAATCTTCTGTGAAAAAGTGTGATCTCTAGGAGACTTTTGAGATGGGATTCTTCAGATGACATGCCCTTCACTGTGGAGCTTCTTGCTAAGTCCTGTATCCCCACATGCTTTGGCACAACAGGAACTAGCTCCTAACTGGAATCTGTGAGCACAAGATAAAAGAAAAATTAACAAAAAAAACCCAAAAAAAAACAAAACAAAAAAAAAAAAAAAAAAAACCACCAAAAAAAAAAAAAAAAAAAAAAAAAAAAAAAAAAAAAAAAAAAAAAAAACAAAAAAAAAAACCCCCCCAAAAAACAAAAAACCAAAAAAAAAAAAACCAAAAAAGGAAATCACACAGCTGATTTGGGCAAAAGTCACACATTAAGAGTTACACTGAAACAATTATTTGCCAGTGGTTTGGAAATCAATGCTCGTTTAAAATATATTGATAACAATAACTTAAATTCTTCATTACTATAATTTGAACCATTATCTTTTTTCTGCCTGTAACGTTGTATACTAGAAGAAGTAAATTAAGTGAACTCTTGAGGCATCCTCTAACTTTGGATAGGTTTTATGATTCTGTGAGAATATACCAGCTATATTTCATTTCTCTTGAGGATTCTACTCTTGAGAAAATGGTTAAAAATTTTCCAACATAATTGGGCTTTCACTGGAAAATTAGGAGTTCATTTAAATAATTTATTTCACATAAAGTGTCTTTTTATGTAGAAATTTTCAACTTTACATTGTAAAGGCAAGAACTTCAAACCCAAGAACTTCAATTTCCAACACAAACTAAAATAATTTAGTTTAACAATAGAATATCTTTGAAAAAAGCCTGTCCATTTTCAGTTTTAAATGAAAGAAAAACAAATTGTATGTGGGCAAAATGCTATTTTCTAATAGTTATAGAGCTGACCTCTCCATTGAAGTTAATGGACCAGATCATAAGGTATTTATTCAGTATTCTCTTGGGAATTTCTCCAGTTTTACACATGCAAATGCCAAATATCCGAATATTAAGTGTATGAACCTCTGAACATTACTTTCTGGAAACAGTAGTTGCTCAGCATTTATCAGTCTGTGTAACAGACTTCTTCACCCATGGCTGACTATCATCAGATGATGAATGCTCATGCAGTTTTTCTCAAGCTGTGGGATGGAATAATACTGCAAGGCACATTTTTTTTCTGTGAAATAGTCTTCTCACAGAACTATGCTAAAGCTGAGCTAACTCATTCTATATACAAGAGAACTGCACAGGCGATATTTCTGCTTTTGCTGATCCAGCAAGAAAGACAAGCAAAATGGCTCTCCTGGGTTAGAATCTGTCCAAAAGCAGCAGGGAATGTAAGGATAGGTCTCCTGTGCTTTGAGAAAGGAAGTTTCTGCTGGAGCTTGTACGCTGCAGCCAAAGTTAATTAAGAGTCCAAAATCAACTTAGAAAATTAATAGCATGATTTTTTTAAAGCTTAGCTCTGCAGGAAAAATCTCTGATATATCTGCAAGATTTTTTACAAACAAGTATACACAAACGTAAGACAAGACATTATAACTTCAATAAAACTGTCACTGCCCAGCAGTTACCAAGATCATGTTAGGTACCTTTCACAATGGATCAACATGCTCAGATAGCACCAACAACAAGGAGCTGCAGCACAGAAACCCGTAAAAGTGCATGCAAATGCAACACAAAAGAAAATTCTGTGGAAATTCAGACACTTTTCTCTGCTAGCTGTATGTTCTTAGATTGTCTTTACAAATGCTCACATGCCAAAAATGAAAACAACTGCCCAGCTGCTGAAGAGCATTGGCAGAAGGGTGTTCTACAGAAGAGGTGAGAACTTTGTGATTGTCACCTATGGATTTATTACTGTCAACAAGTATCATAAAGGCAACCTGTACTCATGCAGTAGCAGGCTGTGTGAGTGGGACCACGGACCTCACTGTCATTTGCCACACTGCTGTTCTCTCCAGACAGCAGTCAGAGTCTCCAGCACGGGATGGTGAGTGCCTGCTGGGAGGCACATGGACTTAGAACCCCCCCAAGCACATCAACATCCTCACATCTTCCCAATTGCTCTCCAACAACAGCTTTCCAAAAGAGCAACCAGTTCAGTCACCCTGAAAGAAAAACAACACTATGAAAAGGAAAAAAAAAAAAAAAAGTCCAAGCATTATAGCCTGACTGCTTCACTCAAAAAATAAAAGATCAAACTCTATGGGTCTCATCTGTAGCTCTCTCTCAACCAGGTGACCCCACCACCGTTCTCACTGTGTGACCACATGCTAGGGTTTTTCTGGTACAGTGCTGTGTTGAAAGCTTTGTGCTCCTCTGGGCAATATTTGTGTAATAACAATAATGGTGTTTTCTTGCAGAAAGCTCATTGTACAACACATGTCATTGGGTTCCACATTTTCCCTCCCCCCAGCACTTAACAGGGAGTATTTAAGATGATATCAGAAAGTTGCTAAAGAAAGTTTGAAATAAGTAGATGTTGTAATCTGGCAACCAATTTCAGTCTTTTTGTGCAGTGATAGATTTAATAATTTATAAATCAGTGGCATGAACAAAGCAAGAACCAAAACAGAACTACCCATTTCAAAAGTGTAAAGACAGTTAACCTTTAAACAGATGGATAATTCCAGACAGCACTGTAAAATTAATAGAGCCTAAACTGTAGGTCTCAAAGCTGCAGAATACATCTTGGGAGACCATGTTTTTGAGATCATCATAAATCAATTTTTTTCTT
The DNA here is from genome assembly GCA_013397915.1 of Daphoenositta chrysoptera. NCBI lineage: Eukaryota > Metazoa > Chordata > Aves > Passeriformes > Daphoenositta > Daphoenositta chrysoptera. The sequence continues at coordinate 822,351 of VZRO01002961.1, forward strand.
ATCAGTCCCTTATGCATAAATCGACTACAAGGCCTGCTAGGTTATGAATATGTATGTCATGACATGACAACTGATCCAGTGCTCCAGTATCAAAAGTCCTGTGATCTTACTGCTTATACTGAACCATCAGCTTCTTCACATCATACAGAAACAGTCACAACAACAATATGAAGGCTGGACTGGGAAAAGGTAAGAAGAGGAGATTTTCTGCAGGGAAAATTTTAGTGAATGAAAGCACGGAATCTCTTAAGGAATCCCATTTCCATCTGTGCATTATTTGCAATTCTTTTCTTCATTAAATCATGTCTAATCAGAGACATTTTACTTTCCCCATCTAAAATCTTCCAGCTTTGGCAAGGAGCAGAAGGCAAACTGTGAACTACAAGGAACCTGATGGCTTTTCCTGCCTCCATGAACATACATGCCTTTCCATACAAAAGAACAAACCTGACCACGGTCCAGGATAGTGTAAACACACACCCCACAAAAACACTTACACTTACCAGGAACAAAAAATTACTAGAAAAAATATTGTTTTGCATTGCCTTAAAAAGAACTATTGAAAACATATTTCATGAAAGGATACATTTATAAGTACAGGATATGATCAAAAACCAAAAAGAATGAGGGTTGGGATGGAAGTGAAGCTCAAAGAGTGATGTTACATAGCTGCCAGGCTCAGATATGCCAGTCCCTGGGAGACACTTTCATTAGCAATAGGGAAGATGCTGGCTGTGGAATAAACATGAAACTTGATCTGATGATCTCTTGCCTTGATACCACATAGACCGCTGCTAATTATGAAGCTGCCTGACAAGCAAATAGTGCTCCATATTTATAACAACAGACAAAATCAGCCAATTTGTCATTTTAATGCCTGATATAACTTTGAATTTTCCATAAAAGCAGCAAAGAAATGAGGACCAGAGTTTACTGTTAAAAAAATAGAGAGGAACATATTTCTCTGGATTCCCAGAGGTCTTTGTATTTTTCCCTCATCCCACAATAGTTCTTTACTCTGGTCTCTGCAGAGATTACGTTTTACTCCTTCAGTCACACAAACATGGAGGTTCTCACCCACAGTAACAGCAAGGCAGGGCAACACAGTGAAACCAGCCTGCTGTAAAACCAGTATAAAGCGACAGTGAACTGGTATCATCTGGAATTATGTCCTCACTTTCATTTGCTCCCATCTGGGCCAGGCAATGGGGCTTTATGTGAACAAAGGCAAATAAAAGGACATGGAACCAGAAGATGTGTCCTGACTTGAACATTAAACAAATATGTATCAGCCAGCAACAAATGGGGGGTTTTCAGTCCTCCTTGATTTCACAGAAACACAGGCAGTGTACACAGAAGCAGTGCAACACTAGAGGTGACTTGCTCACTTTACACACAAAAAACTTATTTGAACAGACACATGCTGAATAGAATATACAACATAAAGCTTCTAAGCTATACGTGACCCACTTTTGCAGATATCTACTGCCTCTGAGTGCTCAGTATCACATTAACATAAATGCCATTAAGTTTTGGCCCTGTATCATCTTTATTTTTTATAGATACATAATTATTGAGAAGAGGCTGTTAACTTTTTATAGACTTTAAATATAGTCTATCAGTTCTCTCTATCTCACTTTGTTTAAGGATTCACCCAGCAGAACAATTGTGTTGCTGCCACATTGCTCTACTTTACAAAAAAATATGCCTCTGCTTCATGGAGTGAGGAGAGATCCCCTGTACCCTCTCAGGTGCACAGGGACCGGGTACACACAGCAATTGACACTGACTCATCGCAGACATGGGCACAGCCAGCCCTTTAATTTAAGAAACCTTGGCGCCTACTTTTAATGTATGTTATAACCTCAGTAGTTCTGCAACATCATAAAAATAATAAAGAGCAATGTCCCATGTCTAGAAAGAGAAATTATTTCTATCAGAATTTATGCATTTGGTGTAATTAATTCCCATTTTTTAGCCTTTTTTAACCAGGAAACAGTCACTCAGTTCCAGCAGGAGAAGATATTTTAAAAGCTTTTTTTTCTAGTTTTTAAAAAAAAATTGAATTTGCTGTTCCATCTGATGATGGGACAGAGCAGAACTCTGCAGAGTGTTTAAGCACGTTTTAATCCCATCATTTTATCTGGACTGCCCAAAAGAGACACTTAGCATAATATTTCACATGTCCAAAAGATAAAACAAGGTCTCAACTACTATCTGTTTGAATTTTTTTCTTTTTCTCACAAAAAAAGGAAGATTTACATTTAGTATATATTGTGCACAGAGAAGCTTACCTGAGATTTCCCTCTTGATATGGCCAGAAAATCCTTCTTGGGGGAATACGAACATGTTGGACACTTAAAAAAATCACTAAGTATTTTAGATGCTACTTCAGAAAACTGTGGTATTTGACTTGCCACCACCTCCCCGAAACTATTATTTTTCCTGCTGGGTTTACTAGCTGAAATACCTCAGTGTTTTCACTGAGCATTACCATGTTTACAATAAAAAGAAAGCCCTACGGGAGTCTCATTTGATTTCATTGCACTGTTTATAAATTAACAAGAAATGGAGACTGTTCTGAATGGCAGAGACAAAGAGAAGATACATACACACTGGGAATTCTGTAATGGCAGAAACAAACTAGTCTCTGATGATAAACAAACCCCTGACCAGAGATAGCTGGTTCAGCCAAGGCCTCTGTATCCAAGACATAATGAGGGGTCACGGTGTGGTGTTTAAAACCTCAGGGCTACTGCAGACAATGACTGAGGTTAAGTCTTGCTGATGAAATCCCAATTCATTGATTGCACTTTTTATTGCTATCTGTGGAGGTGACTGGAAGCAGTAGTGAGCTGTAACGTGGAAGCACGGCGTCCTCACTGGTTTCGTGGTGCTGTGTTGTAACAGCCTAATCACTGCTGAGATGGCGATACAGCGTCATCGACCCCGGCGATCAGGAGCGCCACTGCTCAGCCAGCCCGCTGCTCCTCCTGAAACATGGGGGAGAGCAAACAGCTGCAGGCCGTGAGAACTCATCCAGATTTCCTAGCACTGAGCACCTGCTGAGGAGCTCCACTGGGCAGCACCACCGCCACAGCATTTTTTTAACCTTTGCTTTCCACCCAACCATCCTCTAAATACATCTCTTTTTGAGGCAACAGTTAAGGAGGCTGCCGGCTGTGCATGGTGTCCTCAAACACCAGGGACTTTCATATTTTTTTACTTCAGACTCTGACGAAGTTGTCCTGTGCTCTCAGTTTGTGAGGGCTCTGGGATTGGAAAAACTCTCTCAAAATTTTGTGGTATTTCCATTTACCCTAAAACACAAGTTAACTCCCTTCTTAAGCGTATTTACCTAAGCAACAGCTACAACTCCTCACAGAGACATCAAAAGAGATAAAACAGATACATGTGCTCTTCACTTAAACATATGCTGAAGTGGTCTCCTGAATTAGGGTATGAATTGTGAAAAACCATAATTGTTTAAGACCTAGTTGCAAGTCTTCCCACAGTGATAAGGGTTGGACTATTACTTTCATTATTAGACACGGATTTCAATTGACTTTAATCCTCCAGCATGTTGAAGAATTAGAAGTTTAATGTAAATGTTTGGTGTGAAACAGAATTGAGGAATTTGTGGTGAATTATTTATTCAGCTAATTTAGCCTCTTTTCCCGTTAATGAATTCTTTGCTTTTTTTATAAGTGCATTTGTTATTCCAACTTGTTTGACAAAAGATTTGTGTGAATCTGTTTCAGCTGGTGGTTTGTGAACAAGCTACTGACAAGGACTTTCTTTCCCTCATAGCTGCCCGAGCTGATGAACTGGGCACCTGAGGCTCCTGGTGCTACTGCTGTCCCCAGACTGGTGACTAATGCTTTTCAGGTAGACATGTGGGAGCTTGTGCAGAGAGGAACAGGGCTGCACAGTAGGATGAAGATGTAGGGAGAGAGATGAAGCTGCCCTTACCTTACTTTCTGGTCAGTCAAGCCCCATCTTGCTTTCAAAACTGGTCAGAGTAGGCTACACCTTCATAAGTAAAACAATTTTTCAAGCATGCTACCTCGGCCACAATGCTGTTGCTGCATTTCAACAAATTAAAGGATATGAGCAGAGAGATCCAGCTGCTCAAAAGCTACAAATATAAAGTAATTTAGAAGCCTTTGACAGAGGCAGAGAGGCAAGAATTTCTGATAAAGACACAGCTGCAAACAGCTTCGAGCCTTGCAATAACACAAGGAATGTGTATCAATTTCTGTCGCTGCAAACATCGACTGCTGAAACTTAATACCAACCTCGCCTCCGTGGTGATGAAGAGATGACATTTCCATTTTATTGATCTCACAGAGATGCAGTGCAGGCGGTGTCAAAGGGAGCTGGGCACGGGGGCACAGCAGCCCCTGTCCATGTACAGCAGCTGTGTCCTGAGCCCACTCTGTGGGTTGGTCCCCACGAAGCTGGGACAAGGCAAACCTCTTGGAGGGCTACACACGCAGCTAAGGAAGAGAAACAAGATTCCAGTGGAAGATCAGACTTAACTGTAAGATCATTTGTGGCTCTCACCATATAGAGACCTTAATATCCAAATAGAATCATAAAATGCTTCAGGTTGGAAGTGACCTTGGTTTGGAAGGTCACCTAGTCCAAATTGCCTTTCATAGGCAAGGACATCTTCAACTAGATCAGGTTGCTCAGAGTCCTGTCCACCCTGCGCTTCAATGTTTCCAGGGATTGGGCATCCACCACTTCTCTGGGAAAACTGTTCCTGTCCCTCACCATTCTCATAGTCAAGAATTTCTTCCTAATATCTAATATAAACCTGCCCTCTTCCAGCTTAATGCCATTCCCTCTTGTCCTATTACTACATGTCTTTGGAAAAAGTCACTTCCATCTTTCTTGTAGGTCCCCTTTAGGTACTGAAAGACTCTTCCCAGAGTCTTCTGTCTTCCAGGCTGAACAATCTAAACTCTCTCAGCCTTTCCTCACAGCAGACATATCTTCAGATTTGTATTTAACATTTATGACACAGTATATCACAGTAGCATACCTTAGGAAAAGTTGCAGCAGCTGAGCTCCTTTGGCCTTTATGAAATGACAAAACATGAAAATATTGTTTTAAGAGGCATTAAGTGCAGATGATCTTAAATGCGCGGCAGAGTAAAATTATCATCAGAGGGCTCAACACTTGCTCTTCAAAGGACACATTCAGAGGCCTGTTATTCAGATATTCTGATTTTCAGCAATAGGAAGTGCTGGGCTTGTCTTGGTGGTTAATTGCAAGGTCCAGCAAGACATACTTTACAGCACTTTTTAAATTGCATCTCAGTATTTGTCACATATATGGTATCAAAGTTGCTGGCACTGTTATTTTTTATTTTCTTCCTACAAGTTGATGATGTGTGAATAAAAGCGCTTCAGTGCTTTTAACACTGTCCAAGTCATGAAACAGAACAAAAAAATATTTTCAACACATAAACTGAGGAAGGACCAGGAGCTGTTCATAAACATGTGCCTTTAATTTTGTTTCTGTCATACACTCCCCTTACACTTTGTAAGGTGATTTGATTCACAGAGTTAAATTGTTCAAAGGCACTCAATGAGATATCTGGGAGGAGGGAGGTTGATGTGCATTTCTCATGTTTGGTTCCTGCTTCGGGAGGGAGCTGCATTCCTCCTGTTGGAGTCCTCACTGAGTTCCTGTTAAGCCAAAAGCCCAAAAGCAAGGAAGAGAGTAAGGACTGAAGCATAATCCATAGATAAAAGTTAATCATGGAGTATTTTTTACTGGAAAATTTTGACTCTATCCAAAAAAGAAGAATTTTTGTTTCCTTCATAAAAAAAAACAAAAACACTGTGAATTCTCATTTTATAGTGAAGAAAATGCTTATTTTACGTAGAATGAAATGTTTTACTTGGCCACAAGTTAAATTTTTCAGATTTTTTTTCTATTTGCCTAAGAAAAAAGAAGTTTCTTCAGACCAAGAAGAAAGACTTTTTCCCTCCAATATTGCAACGCAGCCAGCCAACTGAAAAGTCAGTTATGTGCATAGCTTTAGATAAAAGTAGCAACTTTTGGCTTTGCTGTGCTACAGAATGAAAAATGAGAGAGATTTCATTTTTCCTGCATGCAGGCAGAAAACAGCAATATGATTTTCCACTCCTTTAGCTGGGCCTTCTGACTCGGCAGAGAAATACTCTCACATAAGCTGTGGCAGAAATGTCATCCCACAAGACACAGAAGTGACCTGCTTTCAGAGGGACCCACCAGACCAGCAGATCATATACTGGAAGGAAAAGGAGGCACAGGACATGGGGAGACAGTGACAGAAGCAGACAAAGGGAGACCAGATGGATGGGGTGTCCGTAAGGAGAGCAGCAGCAGCAAAGGCAATTGTCTGGGATGGCCAGCATATGACAATATCCCCCATCTGGAGGGAGAGCAACCGTGGGGCTCTGGCCCTGCAAAGATGTGAATGCACCTGGAGTCCTTATCAGCACCACTCGCCTGGACACACAGCAGTAGCAATAGAAGAGAAGTTGTGATACCAAAGTGGGTACTGCAAGACCCATTCCCAGAGAAAACCTGATCCTCTCTGCAAGATCTGCTATGCTAGAGTCCTGCCTGGCTTCTAAATAGATGTACAGGTTGCATCTACTGCTGGCTTTTTCTGTCATGCAACTTTTCTTGTGCTGGAAGGTGATTTGGATTCCTGAAATCCATCTGGAGGAGGCAAGCTGTTAATGAGCAGATGAGGTGTTAGGAATAAGGCTCCTGCTTGTCCATGGAGACACCCCTCTGTCCAAGACACTGGATTCCATACTGCTATCCAGTGGCTGACCTAGCACTGTGCAATGATGGAGTGACATCCCTTTCAGTGGACATGTACTTTTGCCTGGGCAGAAGCAAATTGTGGACACTTGGGAGCCAATGGCCACCTGCTGCCAGTTGCTATGTGTGGCTTCTATAATTTCAGGTATATTGGCCACAAAAATAATTGCAAGGTGCTGTCTGTTAACTTGCCCACATAAAATTTCCTATCCATGGAAGTGACCTGAATGAACTTAGCCCTGGGCTGGCACAGCCTCCCTTGTGTGTGTGGCATGACAGAGACAGTTGCCATAACTCCTCCAGGGCGTCCACTCTCCAGAGTAGTTTCCAGTCCACGCATCCTGCATCAGGCAAGAATCACACCATGCTCTGTGTCATTCCTCCTGATTCACACACCCCAGTGCACAGCCAGGGAACCCGCTGGGCGCACAGCCGTAGCCGTGCCCGGGACAGCCCTTTCCATGCAGTCCCCAGCACTCACCTCCTCCCCGCAGCGAGCTGCCCCCACCTCCTCTGATCACAAGCCGTGGTGGAAGTGCCCTCCTGCTCCGGCACCGCCCTGTACACTCTGCTTCCATGCAGCCAGGAGTGGCAGGAGCTCACCCCGCTTTGCTTTGTGTAGGCAGGGGCAAGGAAGAGGCATGGCAGACATGCCATCAGGAAGGCATGCTGGCAGCAGGGACCTTTCCTGCCCCCAGGCCCAGAGAGGTCCCACACCTCGCAGTAAAATACCCCCAGGGACACTCCTGCTCTTGCCACCTTGAGACCATTAAGATTGCAGCCTCTATAAACCCAAGTGCCTGTAATGGCTTGAGTGGGAACCAAGTGCAGTTCAGCATCCAGGCCCAGGCTAATTCTGCAGGGAATATATTTTCTTTTGAAGGTCCTGACCATAAGCCCCTGCTCTACCTCAGAGTATCTTCCCAGTGGCTTCAAGTGTTTTCCTCAGCGTTCAAAGCTATCTCGGTTTTCCTTAACAGCTCTCTAGGAGCATGAAAAGAAGGACCTCCCTGTCTTGAAACCTGAGAGGAGAAGACAAGACTCTTTCAGGCTGTGTTATGCTTCCTCGGGAATCCAAATCCCTGAAGAGGTGATTTCTAAACCAGTCAAGACTTAATTTCTGAATTATGTTGTGTAAGGTGCTCAAAACATAAAAGTGTCTCTCTAATGTGCCACTACAATGAATATGTAGAGTACAATATTTGCAATAATTTATCAGGAGGCCAGTTGAGCTGATAAAGCCTGAGACAACTTATGAAAATACCTAAAAAGGAAAATTTATATTTTTTTCCAGTCATGGATATAATAAGCATATTTTCCTAGGCACGGTCTGCAATTCCTGCCTCCCTATAAAATGAATGTGTTTCCCCAGTTAAATGTATAGCACCAGCTGAAGTGAATGGGGTGTGTGTTTGCTTTGTTTTTCTTATTAAATATAGATTTGTGGTCAATCAGGAGTTGTAAAAATATTACTGAGGTGGTTACAGCCAATAATATTTTCCTTTGATAATTTTATGGCCCTGTGGTCAAAACATGAGTGTCTGGAGTGTGAAAGGAAGCAGAATCTGATTCTGCATGCCATTACCAACTTGCTGGTAATTAAAAAACTGAAAAGTCAACAAAAAAGTGCAATGTATTCTCACTGTAGCTGTTGCTGCAGTAGTCACTGCCAGCCACAGAGATTTGCAGGCTAAACCTCACCACTGGTACTTTTTTCCCTTCTCTTTCTCCCTTGTCCTCCCTTTATCCTTGCAATACCCACTTTTTTCCGACCTAGAAGAAGCCACCACCAGAGATGAGTATCGTTTTCAAATATCATTTTATCTATCATCTGCATCTGGCCGAGACAGTGAAATGCTATTTCCCAACAAACAATTTGTGGTGAACAGGAGATTTCCCTCCTGTCCTTTGAGCACTGCCTGCCTCCATCCGCCCCTCTGCTTTCTACCAAGCTGCTTCCCATGTCCCCACCATGCCGTGGCACTGCTGGGGCTGGCAGCCACCCACTGCCCCATCTTGGGGTGCTCCTGACAGGGCCACCTGCTCCCCACTGCCCTGACCATGCTCAAGCCCCATGGGGATAACCCTGGCCTTGGTGGATCTGTGACCAAGCTGCCCACGCCAGGCTGGCAGCACGGATGTGGGGCGTGTGGAAATGGGTTTCCTGGGGGAAATGACAGAGCAGGAAGCACATCCACAAGGGAAACAGTACAAGGGCTGCTCTTCTCCAGTGATGTCAGCAGAGAACAGGCACAGGTCTGCAGGTGGGCTTTGGAGCTACAGAAAAGACAGAATGAAATGGGCACTACCCTCTAGGACATAGCGAAGCCAGTTATCTGAGACTGACAGTTCCCCTTTGTCCCCTGACTACAAAAACTGATACTCTGGAGCAGCCTAGATGTGACTAAGTGCTTGGAGCTGGAGAAGCACAGCAATAGCCCAGCACCCTTTCCTTTCATCAGCTCTGTGGCCACCTTGTATAGAATCTGCAGGCTCATGCTCCAGGTTGTTAAAAATGGTTCGTTTGTCTGAAATATGGAACTCTGAAGCTTCCAGAAAGAAAAATACACCTCAAAAATGACAGGTTTTTCCTCCCTGTAATGGCTTGAAGATATTGCAGCATTAGACATAAGAAGGAATTCTCTCTCGTGAAGCACTGAGTGGCCAGACCTCAACAGTATTAATTTTTTAATCCTTTTTTTGCTTCCTTACCAAGCAACAGCAACCAGTGTAGCAGAAGTGCTGCCATCTCAACAAAGCCATTCCGCTGCCTTTCTCCTGACACTGCCCTCAGCTCACACACATTACAGACAGAGATGGACTCTCACCCTGGTGACTGCCTGAATGGCACAAAATTATCTCTTCTGCTAGTCTGAGACTGGCCATTCCCAGAGGGTGGGCTCATGGGGATGGGCTCTCCCCCAAACCCCACTGAGTGCCCTGCAAGTAGCCTTAGGGCACTGGGGCATTTTTGCCTTCCCCTCACTTTCTGAGGAGGGCAGACAAAATTCTCTTCACTCCTGTTCAACAGAAGATGGGGTATGAAGAACCATTCATGAAGGCAATTTTTCTCTGCAATTATTAAGGACTTCATATACTTATTAGATTACATATAATACGTACCAATATGTGCATGAATACATGGTACTAAAAAGAAACAAAAGATTTTAGTCCTGCCTGAGCATCTTTATGCAGTGTCTGAACACAACATTTTGAAATACAAAGGTACAAAGCTTTTCTTTTTTTTTTTTCCTGGGGGAGAGCATGAAGCAATAATTATACTCCCCATCTTTTTTTTTTTTTTCCCAGAAAGAATGTATTAAAAAAAAAAGGAGAAAAAAAGTGCCAGCATCGTTTCCTCCCACACACTTTTTCTGTTTTTACCTCTTCAGAATTTTGGTGGAAATAAAATAGGATCCAATTATAAAATTGAGAGAAAAAATTGATTTGTCAATTGAAAAAATGTTAACACTTGCAGAAAATTATATAGGCATTTTCTATTTCACTTTTTTAATGAAAAATCAGGGCATTCTGAAGAAGTTGAAATGTTATTCTGAAGTATTTCAGTTTTGTCAGCTCACTATTTTTCAACAAATATGTTTTCAGTCAAAAATTGTCAATCTCCTTTTCTTCTCGGATCCTTTTGCTTCTACCTCTCAGCATCTCCTTACACCATCATCTGGCAGCTTCTGGGCCCACAGTAAAGATCATTTACCTGCTAGCAATTTTCAGCTAATTGGGTCTTTTTCCTCATGCACCCTACAGAAAAAGCAAGGGAGGGAGCAAGACCCTCTTACTCCACAAAGCACCTCTCCTGGTCACCTTTCTGGACCCTACTTTTGCAAAGGCATTTGTGGATAGGCAGAGGTGACCTGAGACAAGTGACAGATTGCTTTCTTCAGCAATTACAGAAACATCTATTTTGGTGGGGATTTTTTTGTGGTTTTTTTTCCTGGCATTGTTGCTTTTGGGATTTTTTTATCCAAAGCACAAATATGGATTTATCTGGACTGGAATATGTTCCACAAATCAAATGATGTCTCATCGTGATGATGCCTTAGATTTTGACTTTTATATTTTTCAAAATCCTGTACTGCTTAGTGTGTAACTCTGAGGTTTCTTGTAGCCTGTTAATTTCCGTTCTCTCGTGCTGAGTAGTCATAACAAAGCCTCTCCAGGCCTGCTCTTCAAGGACACCTAGACTGTCCTAGGCCCAAAAAGTGTAAACTAAAAGCCTCTGAAAGGGGGGCAAGGTGAGGGGAATTACATCATTAAACTGGCTTTAACTGGAGAGTTAAACCTGGCTATGCAAATGAACTAAACCTATAAAAGTGTAAAGAACTCGTGACCTGTTGTCTGTCTTGGGGTCCATGCTGGCAATAGCCTCTGGCTCCCAGGGTGTACCTTGAAGGCCCTTCAAATAAATACCCACCTTTATTACCTTACTCCTGTCTGGTCTCTGTTTATAGGTGGCCTGATAAGGCATCAGTGAGGGTAAGAGGGGGAGCATGCACTAGATTAGTTAATAGGTCTCCCATCTGTACTGTCTACGATATGATGATAAGCATACCTAGAAACGCAGGAAACGATTCACAAAAGCAATCAGATAATGAGGAATATTATTCTCAGAAGGTCCTTCCTGTGTTTGAACAGGGCGAACAAATTAAAAGCTCAGGTTGTGTGGTAGCTTGGAAATAGTGCACATGGTGACTAAGACTCTTATCAGAGGCAGCACTGAAATAACATTTTCTGCTAAAGAGCTTGAAGAAATATGTTACAAAATTATTAATAATGCATTAAAATTTGCAAAAGCATGAAGACAGCGATAGTTGAGCTGTGTACTCCCAGCATTTGAGTGGAAAGGCAGAAGTGCTTATAAGACACAGACAAGGAGGTGGCTTCCAGTTAAAATTGCTCACAGCATTAAAAATGGAGGTGATAATAAAGTTCGTTGTTGCTTCTGGTAGTATTGTGCTAGAAAAATACAACACAGCACAAGAAAACAGACCATACCTTCCTTGAGAAACAGAGACCCAGCTCTGTCCTGGCTGAATTAGAGGAGCAGCAGCAATCAGCCCCTGAGACCTGCTGCACAGCAGTGGCCACCTTTGGAAATCTGCAGCGGGCAGGAGCGGTAACACCCACCAGCGGAGAGGCCTTCTCCCATCCTTAGAGCAGCCTTTCAGACAGGGTCCTGCAAAACATCCCACCAGCCAGGCTGCAGTGCTGGCTTTGTACACTCCGGGAGGAATGCAGTGATGTGATGCAGGCTGGAAATACGCGCCGGGAATGCCCAGGAAGGAGATCTTAAGCAGCTGCTCCTAGTGTGCTCCGTGGAAGACAGAGACTGGCCACACCAGGGTGCAAATCCAACTCCCAAAGCAGTGATATCCCAAGGCTAAGGTTTGTCAGTGCCCTCCCTTCCTTTAGAAAGTACCACTGCTGCTTGGCCAGACATTGAGGCTCCCGTTCAGACTGATATGTTCATAGTTTTTGTGCCCATTTCTGTCCAAGCCAGCACCTTCTTCCCCTGGCATCATTTCAGTGAATTATTTATGCTCAACATGCATGTATGCTCCAGGGCCATGAGAGACAACCCTAAAGTTAGCCAGACAGAGCTGTATGCATCGAACACTTTATTATAACACGTGTTAGATGTATTATTATTATTATTAAATATATATCAGGGCTTTTGGCCTCCTTTGATTTTGTGGAGACTGCAAAAACCAACACTATTTAAAAACCTACACCTTTGAAAAGCTAATCTTCATGCTTTATAAAAAAATTTGTAAGTATCCCACTGGTATCTTCATTGAGTATCATACCCTCTCATTCTTGGTTCACTCTGACATGACTTGAAAAGTATGTGCTGTTTGCCAAAGATTTCTTTTTCAATGTCATAATTCCAACCACGAGATAATATTGAGCCGTGGAAAAAGGACAGGTGACCTGCCAGAAGACTGAATAACCAAAAAGTGCCTTTAAATTAGACAAAAGCCTTTTGCTTTCACTTCAAAAAAAAAAAAAAAGGAAACCCACACTGCTTCCCAGGTATGATCCAGGTCTGTTATATACAACAAAGTTGTTCAGAATAAATCTTTATTTCATATTTCAGAAGGAATGCGATAGAAAACCCATTCTAACAATAAATGCTAGTCACCTGAGGTCTATAGCTTGTTTTGCAGCTCAGAAAAAAAAAAGCCTCTGTTCACCCTTGGCCAACCGAGTTACATTTTCTGCTATTATTAATGCATTGCAAGGGTTTTTTTCATATCAATTTGAAATTATACATCTGGGAAATCCCAGTACAACGGCAGTCAATGCTTTGTTTCTCTGTGTGGCCCTTTGCAATTACTAGAATGTGCAAATATAATTTAGCGCAGGTAAAATTCAATCAGTCACCCCAAGCACAAAGAAATCTCCATCTCCCAGAAAAAAACCCGGAGAGTGTTTCCCTGCAAATGGCACAAGGGAGCTGTAAGAGTTTCTAAAACAAATTTATTAGAATATTTAAATTCAAGTTGTAATGGGAAATTTAGCTCAATAGGTGAGGCAGTGGCAGGCTGAAACCCAGGCGAGGCAGGCAGGCAGCTCTCGTGGCTGTGGGCTCGCTCAAGTTACAGCCCCAGTTCTGCTTGCAGGGAGTGATTCCAACAGCAGGCAGGCAGGCTGCCCAAAAACCAAACCCCAGGGGTGCAAGGGAGGGCTGGGGGTACTGAGGGACGAAGGGGCTGCCGAGGAGCAAGGGCAGAGGTGCAGCTCTCTTGTGGTGGCACCAGAGAAGGCAGGAGATGTGGTTCTCAGCCGGGCTCCACACGCAGCCTTTGACCAGGGAGGCACCACCTGCCCGGCTCTGGGTGTGGGGGGCCACGCGCCAGGCTCGCAAAATGCAGGCCCTGCAGAGAACAGCTCCACAGTTTTTTTAAATTACACCATAATTAGGAGGTATAGCTTTAAAAAGAGAAAATTAGAAGGAAGAAGAAAATGCCACTTTTAAGGACCGCCGTATTTACACTTCTCAAGCAACTCCAGTACCATAACGTTTTGTTTTTGTCAAGCAGCAAAGGCTGCCCTTCACCTCCCGCTATGTTCAGTGGGAGCGGTGTCATCGCCTTCAAAGGAATCAGGATCAGGTCTCCAACGCGTTAATAAGCAACAAGAATTATGGAAAGAATTACATTTAATGTGAAGTCAGGCTGCCTGCAGTGATCGCACTGCACAGCCTGTCACAGATTGCTTTGTGCTGGAAACCTACAGCATGGACTGATCCGTGGATGAGACAACTGCAAGACATTTCCGCTTGGCAGGAATATGGAGGGAGAAGATGAGAGACAAGTCAGCAGCATCTAAGTGCATATGTGGATGGCTGGAAAACTCCAGATACACGCAATTCCACTTCTGGCATTCTGAGAGCACTGCAGACATGGTGTGGAAGCAACAGCCTGAGCGATCATGACCTCCCTCCCAATGAAAAAGACCTGTTCTGCTTTTGTACATCTAAAATCCCAAAGTTCTAAAAGCACGCACCTCAGCATTAAGAAAGCACCCTTTTACAAGTACTTTGGAAAAGAAAGTATAACAGTTTTCTTTGTCACTTCCCTCTGAAAGAAGGATTCCTGCCTATCTTCTAGAAGAATGAATCAACAGAGGAACACGTTATTCAAAAAAAACCTTCAAGCATACAAAAATAGGGGTTGGGGGATTGTGTCAAAGGTAACTCCCATGCTGGCTCTTTGTCTATGAGACTTACCTTCCTGAAAAGGCTCAAGCAGTGTTTTTCTTTCATGTCCTCGTAAGCCCAAAGGAAGCTGTGACCACCGCAAGTGGACCCGCTGCAGCATACAGCAGAGAATTAGGGTGCCATTAAAGCTGGAAAATGTTCAGCCAGTGTGAGAGCAAGGGGGGGCTTTTGCTTATTGTAAATAGGAAAGAATAAGAAACTGATGAATTTCCCAGAAATAAACAGCAGAGCTGAGGGGTAGCCCAATTTACTCATTCCCTAACCTGTGATTGCACCTGAACACTCAATATGGTCCTTCTACCCATAGTGGGAAGCAAGGTTATTTCTGTGATCCTACATCACCATCACTGAGCTGTTTTCCATTCATCCGTCAAGCAGGTCACGGGCACATTGTGGCAACTGGATTTCCTCACAGAATGGGCGGCTTTGAAAAACAATCTTTGTGGCCCCAAACTAATTGTGGGCAATATTTTCACAACCCTTCTGATCAAAAATGTGCCTGCTTTCCTACCCACTCATATTTCTGCTGCTCTGATCTTCACCTTTGGACTCAGTCTTTGCCTCCTTTTGCTCCTACACAGGAGCAAAGCAAAGACATTTCCTGGAAGTTCCTCCCTTCTTCCTTCTAAATCACTCAGTTACGTCCTGTTTTTATATCTTGCCCTAAACCTTTCCTTTGGACTATAACTTACAGCTGATTGTGTAAAACAACATCAATATTGTAACAGCCACTTTGGAGCTGCAGTGATGGAGCTCTCTAAATACGCATATTAAAATCTTATGAAATTTCAGGGGGGTGAGGGTGGGAAGTACCATGAACATCCAGGTGCTGATGACTAAATTGTTTTCAAATTTATTTTTTTTTAACTTCCAACTGGCCTGGAAATAGCAAAATGTAAAAAAAGGTGCCTACAGTTGTTTAGAAAAGCTCCCATGTTGCTACAACCCCGGCTTATCTTATGGATTGCTTTAATTCAGGGTACGACATCGCTCCTGCATATGCTGAGTGGTTGCACCCCCACCTCTACATTAAAAATCAGTGTTTCCTCTGGAAGTTAAAACATCCTGAGGAAGAGAAAGGAAAGCAAGAGGATTTATCAGACAGAGCCTGACACATCGTAAAGATGCAGCATTGTTATCAGGTATCATTCTAACACACTCGCTGCTCTACACCACTCAAAATTTTATGACCACAAAAACAACCCACACATACATGCCAAAGTGTGACTAGCCGAAGACAGCTCTCAGCATGTTAGCTTCATTTCGCTCAAGAGACAAACAAGAGATCACAGATGAAACTGCCTCCACCGCACTGATGTGAGCAGAAATGTAGGGTTTTGTCAGGGAGTCAATGCGGCTACCAGACCAAGCGCTTTCTTTTCGTGGCTTATAGTACCTGCAAAGCCTTCTGCTTAAAAGCCAATCAAATAAGACACCGAGTCACTTAGTTGCTTCCTAGAGACACATAACAAGAGCAGTCATTGTATGAATAGTTGATGCAAATATTTTGTTCACAGTTAATTCAGAATGAATAACACAGAATCATATGGTTACTTCCGTGCTCAGGTACAGCAAGATCTATAATGCATAAAATTGATGTTAAATGCATAAAATCTCCTGCTTGGAACATCAAAACATAGTCATGGCCTTGAATGCTGATGTTAAATCTGAAACATATTCCACATACCACATGGACTGCAGCTAACATTAACAGCTTTCCATTGTAACAGCTACATTACTGTAATTGGGCAGACACTGGCTGGGGATTTCTTCAGAGTCCTATTTTTCAATTAAACTTTAATTTTCAAGTAAAAGGGTTTATACAGGATGAGTTAGTGTGCACACCTCGTTGTTACACTGTTTCAGAGCATGTGGTTTCTGGGTTTATTATGTCCAGAACAGTGCAGGTCGTGAAAGGAAAAGCAAAAGAAATAAAGGCAGGATGATGCATTCCAAATTCCTTTCCAGGTTCAGGATAAAACAGATATCCTGGTCAGCAATTACAGATGTGTGGTCAACTTGTCTAGTGCACCACGAGTTTTCTTAGCAAGGAGAAATGCATTCTGCATTATTTTCCTCCCGAGTGAAAACAAACATGAAGAAAAACCACCAGGAAAACAAGAAAGGTGTTAGTCAAGGAAACCGAAAATTGCTCTTCCAGGAGGTCAGTCTTGCTACAGAGTGGGTTTGGGCTCCCTAACTCCTCACTATCTAACTCCTCTGCTACTACTATTCATCAGCCTGGGGCTAGTGAAAGGAATAACCCCACAAGATAAGCAAACCCCAAGAGTCCTGTGAATCCCTGCTGTAACTCCTGCCATTCCTGCTCTCCCCATGCCTGCAGGCACCACTACGAGTCCCTTTGGTGGAGTTCAGGTGAATGCAGGAAGACAGCTCTCCTCTCTGCGTCCAGACAGCCGCTCCCATGCATTGCAGGGAAAATCCATTTCTGCTTCCTGGTGTTAAACAGTTAAACCAGCTGGATTCGAAGATATAGGAAAGGAGGAGGATGAGATAACTACATTTGCGAGAACATTTGTTTTGAATCCAAACCATTTCCCCAAGTGTATTAATATGAATTACCAGGAGATTGTCTAAGGATTTATATGTATAGTATTCCAAGAGAAAAGAAAAAAGACCCTGAGCAGGAATAGTCAGTTTTAAATTAAGATAAATTACTCCAAGTTTCATTTTAAAATATACTCATGTCCATTGTTTACAATCCTAGAGTTCAAAATGCTGAACATGTCTGCTGAGAGGATATATACCTCCTTTGCAAAACTCTGCTCTAGTTATTTGAAAGACAGCTTGATAACACCACAAGGAAAAAAAAAGGGAGGGGAGGGAGAGAAAAGGAAAGAAAGAAAGTGGTAGAGAAAGAGAGGGAGTGAGAATACACAGCATTATTGACAATTGCTAATCTTGGGGGGGTGGTTTCAAAAGTTTTAGGCATCAACTACAAATTAAATTTTGCCAAGATGAACCAGAGTATAGTCCCTCTCCATTTACATAATCAAATAAAAGGTAAGATTCAGCAGCATGAATACTCGACCTTCCAGTAAACTGTTTGTTTCTTAGAAATAGAGAGAGAGAAAAAAATTTCTCTAGCAAGTTAGCTCTTTCTCATGCAGTTCATATTATACATGGCAGAGACAGAAGATATAAAATTTGCTACAATATATTAGTTTGATAACATTGTAGAGGGTTTCTCATCAAAATACAGAGATGGGGAATTATAGTTCCAAGGCCTAATTTAATAACAAAGTATGCTGTTGTTAAAACCATTTTTTGCCTGCTCTCTATAAGCAATGTGTGCATTGTATGAAGAATATGGGAAGAAAAATGGAAGAATTATGCAGACAAATGCTGGTATGTGGCCAGAGCTTAGGAAAACATGTATCTGCCTCTCAGTGTCCTTATTGCCCATAAAAGAACATTTCACATGGTCAACAGCTCAAATTTATGTGGAGCCTTAGGGGTGAATTTTCAATACAGTGAATAGAACTCACATACGCAATTGCGTTATTGTTAATGAGAGTTCTGTGGCTACTTCTTCCACTCAGTGCTGAACAGGGTGCCCCTTGCTGTAGAAAGCTAACTATCTACAGACCACTCCAGCTCCCACTCGTGTTCTTCTCCTCCATCAGCAGCCTCAGAGGAGCAATGCAGAGTGGCCCAGAAACCCCATTGCACCTTCTCCTCGCACTCTGTTGCTGACAACCACTGAGAGGGCATGTCCCCTCCCCACACCATAAGGACTGCACCATATCTGTGATGCTCTTGTCTTTTTCCATTGCTGGCTGCAGGTGAGTCTTCCCCGGCTTCTCTCCTTGCTCAGGAATGTGCCACTGTCTCTGCTGTGGTTTAAGTGCTGGAGACCTTCCAGCGGGTTTAGCAGGTCTTTGTGCCCCCCTTTTCCCTTGGGTGTAACCAACAAAAGGGCAGGCCTTGACTCCACTGATTTTGCTGGTTTTTTTCTTGAAGACTGTTTCCTGCTCGTAACCTCTTGGTGTTCCTCTTGTGATGCAGGCTGTACTGCATCCAAATAACCATCTGGTCATGACCACAGCATGATGAACTGAGACCAGTGCAGGAGCATTATGAATTTAAACAATGGTTTGAAAATAGGTAACCAAGAAATGCCTGACATTAATTATGGGGCTTTGAAAAGAGGATAGATTTTCTTCACTGCAACTAAGCTTTAGGGTGACATCTTAAAACTTTTATCAGCAAATCTAAGGGCTAGAAACTTCACTTATATGTGTGTCTTCCCTGATCACCTGGCCACAGGCACTAGGACACGAATAACAATGCCAGTTACTGCAAAGTTTGAAACGAAATTGTGACTGTCCACAAAACCAGAAGTTGCTGTGCACCAACAAGCCACTTTGCTCTGATAGCTTCAGCCTGCACAAGAACTTTGTGGCTGTTGGTCACACACCATCTCTATTGCTCCTCCCCGATGTTTGGTTACAGGTCTGGATGTGCAGCTGCCCGCTGTGGCCAGGAGCACACCCACCCAGCCACCAGGAGCCTGTTGTCCTGTCACACCCTGACCTGCTGTGGAGCTGAGAGGGATCCAGTGCTTGGGTTGCTGATGGATATAGTTGAAGACCACTTGTGCCTGGCTGATGGTTATTGGGTTTCCAATGGTGAGGTCAGGTGTTCTGCTCTGGTTTCTGAGGTCTATAAAGTGGAGCAGTAGTTTCTTTTTACTTTATCACAATGCCACATAGCATTTAATAACAAAAAGGATTCTGTCAGCATCTAGTCAATCTTATAATCTTATTATTTATCTGCCAAGAAGTGTAAAAAGTCAGCAGTGCTGAAGGTGCTCCTCCCTCTCAATACTGGTTGAACATAATTTGTGAATGGACTGCATCCCTGGAGAGGAAATGTGTACTACCTGCAGATGTGAGCACACAGACACTTTTCACTGTGAAGTAATGATAAGCCACATAACATCAAGAAAGACTCACCTGGAGACAAACACAGGGCCAAGGACATAATGATATTCTAGGTAATTTTTGTGGGGTCATCCCTATAACCTGTACCACAGAGACCCCCTGCTCAATGGAGGAAGAGCTTCACTGTCAAGACTCCTGTCTATTTTTTTGCAGCACTGGCTAGAGATAAGGTACCAATTTTATTTGCCACCATTTAATTCCTTTCTTTTTAATTAGATGTGTTAGGTGCTCAGAATCTTGTTTGGGATTGGTCTCCCAGCCCATCATATTTCTTAAACTATGATAGGACAATTGGCCATTAATTCAAAGCAGTGCTAATAATGGTCGCCACAGCTACTTGGAGAAACAAATGGGAAGGCTCTTGAAAGACCTCTCCACTTTTAACCCCCTTGATACAAATTTAGATTCCAGTCAGACAAACAAAACCTCAATATCTCAATTATACTTCATTTAATTGTATGATTCCCTTTTGGCCTATATTATTGGTCAGTCCCCAGCATATGAGGAAAAAAAATTACAGACTGGGAGGGAGTGGGGGTGTAAATTATCTAGGAACACATATATCCCTTCCATGCCATGCCTTTCCATAAACCTTCCAAATGGCAGCCAGAGGAGGCTGCCCAGAGTCACTCCTTGAGCAAGGCCAGGGCACTGAGGAGCCTGGGAGCTGCAAAGCTGACCTTGGTGACAAACTGTACCCACATCTTGGAGAGAGCAGGCTGTGGCAGACAATAATAGAGCTCATGGGGGAGAGGGGGAGTTGCCTGTCTCACAACACAAGCCCTGAATATTCTGTGATTTTTGTTCTTGGAAGTAGTCTCGCCCACCTTCTCCCCTCCCTCCCTCCTTCATTTTCTTCTTCGACATGCAGCCCTGCTCTGGTATACTGCCTGAGTGGGAATTGCCTGCAGGTCCTGATGTAATAGCTGTGCCATATGGTCCCTTCACACAGTGGGAAGGTGGAAAAATCCAGAAGGAAAAAAACCAAGAGCATCCCTGGAAAACTTTATGTAGCAGCTCAGCAGAACTACAGCTGTGGCCACAAACAGAGGCAACAACTGGAATATTACACATGATGCATAGGGCACGGCAACAGCACACGGCCTCCCCAGAAGGCAGCTGAGCTTTATGTCCCATTTAGCTGAGAAACCTCCCTGCATGCCATAAAGCTCCATTACAGCACACAAGCAGGTGTGGCAACCCCGGTGTTTTCTGTGGTAGATCACTCAGCTCCTCTTGCCTTCAAAGTACCCTCTGCTGGCTGCCTTTCTCCAGGTGTCTGCAGAGGAACCTAATGAGACTGATTGGGACGTGCTGATCAGCTTTCATTATGAGCTGTTCTCTAGCAGTCCGATTAATCAAAATAATGGTATGTGCTGTGCATGTATTTTATGGCTGTACCCAGTTTTGCTTTCAAAACTAAAATAAGACACCTGTTTTCCCCACCCTGTCTTGCTGAGTAGTCCCTTTAAGAGCATAACCTTGTTATCAAATATGTGATATACCATCAGAGCTGGGGAGCTTCATATGCACATAAATATCACTCTTCCAGTTTGTGCTTTTTATACTAGCAGAAGAATCTAATGGAAATAAATTCAGTCCATGGGTCAATTACAGGCTTATTTTCATATTTATGGACTTAATACTTCCACACACAAAAAGATTCTAATGATAGCCTAAGGCACAGAGTAATCAAAACAACAGCTATTGAAAGGGAAAGAACCAAAGAAAAGTACCACTTTGAAATTCTACCCCTATCTCCTGATATTGTTATATACACTATGCAAAAAATGCTTTTTCACAAATGAGTATGATTTTTTACCTACTTACCATCAGGGTAATGTTAAAAAGAAACTAAAGGCAAGAGTTGTTACTGGAACAAAAGCCGCAATTTTTCTACCTCCAAATTCAAGAAATTAATGCTTCAATGTGAATAATCGAATTTCCTTCTTTCCTCTTGTTCCTCCTTGCCCTCATCTCAGTTAGCAAAAGAGGCAGGATATTGTGCTTCCTTCACAGATGGGGGATGTCCACATGCTCTGCAGTCACTGAAGGGTCCTGGAGGCTTTGGCCCCCTCTATGAGAGACAGCAGGCATCCATTCCTCTCTAAGGAGCTACGTGTCTTTGGAGGCTTCACCGCTACCTTGGGGAAGGGGAAGAGGGAAAGACCAGCTCTAGTTTACTCTGTAGAGCTGTCAGAATAGGTAGCAGAGAGGTATGGAATTTTGAGGGGCTAAAGGAGCTGCTGCACTGCCCTGCCCTGTCCTGTGAAGGGGCTCCTTCTTCCCTGATGCTGGCCATGGAGGGCATGAGGCATTCCCTCCCCTGCTGTTACTGCTTGAAGCAGCCCCCTTCAAGATAATTCACAAATTTCGTTTTAGGGATCAGCTGGGCATAAAAGTATTTGTTATCCCAGCTTTTTTTTATGTTTATTTTATGTACCAAGCAAGGATGTGCGGGGAAGTAAGGGAACATATTTAAGCTTTCAATGCCAACTGAAGCAAGATCGACTGCACAAGCTATCACTGAGAACTTCATGCATTGCAACTTCATCGTGTTGTTTCTTGAGGTAGCTATTTATCAAGAGTCACTGGATTGGAGCATATTGCATGTAATTATCTATACACAATATGTAGTTACTTGGAACCTTTTGTGAAGTCACAGCAATCTCTATTGAAAATGCATCTATTAGTTTGGTACAACATTTTCCAGACATCAAGAGGATTTTTATGGATCTGAATTCAATGCAAAAGGCCCTAAACCTCAAGCCTTACTTCTCTAGAAATCTGACATAAGAAATAGCAACAGAAAATGAAATATTTTCCTCATTTGCTGATTGTTTCCATGGCCCCTGAATGCCTATGAATAAACTGTGCCACACCACCTGACACAAGAAAAATAGCCATACAGGAAGCCTAATATTTGCTGTAACCTCAGTTTCCTGGAGCTGGAGCACTCCCTTAAATAATTTACAGCTCCAAATGTGAGATAAGACTATCTCCAATTCTGGCTTTGTTGTGTGTCCTGGGTTATTCTAAACCACTTTGTGCAAGGGACATCCATCATTACAGAGCCAGCTTTACCTTCATCCCACGTAGACATCTGAGAGACAGCGACTGGAAAGAATGCCAGAACTGGAGATAGTCTGATGTCATTTTAATGATTGTAAATTATTGAAAGAAGAATACCACAGACAGAGTCCCAGTCATTTGGAAGTGTTTGCTAAAATGTCTAAGAGGTCTTGAGTGACAATCTCTACTACATAGACACAATGCAAATACGGTTAATGACTTTCATTTGGGAGGGAAGAAATACATAGGGTAGAGCACAATTTCCAACTCTACGCTTCAGGATTCTCAGTGGAAAAAAGGAACAACTCCACTCAGGAATGACTCCATCAGTTCCTCCTACATTCCAGTATCATTCATAAGATAAATGGTATTAAAAGCAATAAAACACCCAGTTTTATTTAAACACAGTTTATCAAGGACCCCAACTTTTACCCACTCCACTCAACATACTAACTTCAGCTAACATCACTAGTATCTAGCACCAGATTTTCTAGGGTCCAGCAGGCAGAGAAGTTCCAGAAGCTGCCAAAACTGTTTTATTACAGCTAGAAAGAAAGCAAGAAGGGAAGAATTATGAGGACAGGAAGAACTGTTGTGATAGATTTGTATATGAAACTGCCCTGGCAGCTGTGACCCTAGACTGAGCTTGGTGGTGGGCAGTGGGGAGCTTCCTAACCCAGAGGATAAGAAGGTAGAGGAGCACCATAAAGAGCAGCAAGCTGACCTCTTGCCTCAGGAAGTGAGATGGCTTGGACTCTGATCTTTTCAACTGCCTTCTCCAAAAGGAAATTTTAAAGACAGTGCAGTAACTGAAAAGACACTTGCAATGTCAAGAAGTGCTTTCTACGCAGTATTAC
Source organism: Daphoenositta chrysoptera (assembly GCA_013397915.1). NCBI lineage: Eukaryota > Metazoa > Chordata > Aves > Passeriformes > Daphoenositta > Daphoenositta chrysoptera. Next base: position 845,820 of record VZRO01002961.1, read on the forward strand.
AAACTCTCACCACCGATTACAGCATGTGTCTTCTCTGCCACACAGGCATTATCTCATCTCTTTAAAAGACGGGTAGATTCAGTCACAGAGAGGTCACATCCAAAGTCACATACAGAGCTGGAAATTAGGACCCATCAAGTTGCACTATGGCAATGTAAGACATGGTATCTGTTGACTTCACAGTGGGAAGCTCAGCATAAAAAACAAAAAATTACCTACTGTCATTTGAGGCATTTTCCACTTCCACACATCTGCTCAGGGCACTATATATTGGCTCTAGGTCCCCAAACCATGGGAAACGGCAGGCTTCCTGCATGGCTGCTTTGGTTGTGTTCCTCATTTCAGGCCATTGTGCAAGACTGTATCTTTTGTTTGGGCCTTGGCAGGCAGAAAGACAGAGAATGCTAATGAATATCTTCGCTGCGAGCACAATATGAGAGGCATCTCATTTTCATTTTCTTTCCTGTAAGTCTTGAGTTTTAAACTCAAGCTATGCAATCAAAATGAAATTCCCTGTAAAATGATGGGCTCTCCCTTTTGTGCAGGTAGCTGAAAGACACTGGATAAGCCATTTCTCAGTCAAACACACACAGCCTTAAATGTTAGAAAGCAGTATGGACATGCAATTTATTGTTGCAGAATGGAAACTCTTGGATATTTATTGGTAAAAGTAGGAAATACCTCTTCTACAATTTAGATCTCAAGTAGTGTCCATACTTAAGAGATTTGATTCAGGTAATTGTGTTGCTCCAATATTGGTAGGAGAAGCTGGTATCATCATAACACCTCCTCTGGCTTCCATTTGTTTCACCTAAATTTTTACTTCCAGAATCATGGGTGATTTCCTGACTTTTGGAGAGGTTCCCGGTTGTGGTTGTCAGCAGCACCCTCAGAACCCTTCTTACACCTAATCTGCAAAGGTGGAGACTCTCTTTTATGTGTATGCATATATTTCTTCCGGAATTGCACAAAAGTAAGCTTATCCTGGATGGATCATGGTTGTCTAGTGTAAGCAGAACTCCTACTTTTCAGGAAATGCAACCAGGAGTTTGATGCCTTATTAAATCATTTCCCCCAAATTTCTGGCCCTCTGCTGGCTGAGATTCTCAGAAAGTGTGCAAAGAATGGTTTTGACTTTCAGCAGGCAGTGTTGAGCATCTGCAGCCACCACCGCCTCCCAGGGAGCTACTGCCTGTTTGACAGTTTTGAAAATCATTAAGTCATTAAGCTACTATTTAAATTAAGAGCGAGAACCTAATTTTAGGTACCTGTATCTGAAATCTGTATTTGCTCGTTGCCATCACTTCCAAATTCCTCATAGTAGGGGCAGAACAGGACTTCTTTAATCCTGACTTCATACATCAGCTCCTATAGTCTTGACCATCTCCTTTTGGTTCCTTTCCTTTGGGGAGATGTCTGTGCCCACTTCTTCCCTGGGTTTTAAAAACTAAGTAAACATCTTGGTGATTTGCATTTATGTGTAGGTAGTCTGTATGTATGTGTGTACACATCTGCTTGCATGTGTGCGTGCCTAAATCAAAGTACTTTAAAAAGCTTCACTGTACTTTAATACATATTGTCTATCATCAGTGGAAGTTTTCACTGTGTTCACAGAAAGGTGTGTGTGTGTGTCTCTGTGTGTGTGTGTGTATGAGACAGAAAGAAAGAGCAAGAGAGACAGACGGAGAGAGGGAGAGAGAGTGCACCAGGAATTATCTATGCATAAAGAAATTAAAAGAGAATATTTTTCCAGAGCAATTGAAGCCCATCTCCTGAACAATGACGACAGCTCCTCATTTTCGACAACAATAGAGGGCACGTAGGAGTCAGCTCATTAGAATATCTGTGGCTCTTTTCTGTTCTCTCTGCATTAAGCCCCCATAATGTCAGTTGTCACTTATTAATGACAATTAACTAGTAATCAGCAGTGAGACTCTTCGAGGTGGTCCTTGCCTGACAGGTGAAGAAAGAGAACATTGCGTAGTGCCATGCAGTGACATGGAACCTTCAAAGGGAGCACGGCATTTCCATAAATTATTTCAGAAAGAAATTTTCTTTTAGACATCCTCTTTAAAGCATTAGGATCTTTAACCCTAGAAGGACTACACGGTTGCAGCTGTCCTCCCTCCCCCCTCCCCTTATCGCTAGTATTGGATAAAATTGGAAGGCAGCCTGATCTGTCATGTAACCCAATTCCCATCTGGGGCTGGAATAGCTATCAACCCACTCTGCTGAAACTATAAATACCTTCCCTTGATACTCAACCTTAAGTGCTCACTTAAAATGATGCCCAGATATCAATAGTGAAGTTGCCAACTGCGAGCAGCTAGGTGGATGGCCAGTAGAGACTGCAGCACATTTATTATAAAGTCTTTAAAAATTAAATTACTCACAAATGCTCGATTTATGTACATGCGTAGCCTATGAAATTGCACCATCTTCTCCCCTGTTTCTGATGGCTTTTACACTCCCTTCTTATGTCTTGTCTTACATGAGGTGGTAGCTACCATTAGTGTGTGTTTTTACAGCAACCAGCATACTCAGGCCCTTGGACTCTGACTGCTATTACAATACAAATTTGATGTAGCTATTGCTCTTAGAAACACTGAAGTGGGAAAAAACCCAACCACCAGCAACAAAAAAAAAACATTACGTTTTCCCCATGCAAGGCTTTCCTCTCTGCTCCCCTCCCCATCGTATGAAACACCAAGAGCCCTCATCAACATACTTCACTCAAACTCTTTGCTCAGGCTCCCATCCTTATCTCGCCTCCTCCTCCCTGACCCTCCAGCTTTTGAACAGACAATCCTGTGAAGTCTTTACATTAAATATTTCAGCTGTCCACTACAAAACCCTGAGACAAATTCAGCCTCATTCCGTGTTTTTTGCAGGAGGTCAGAGAGGTTCCCAAACATCACTCAGGCATGCTTATATCTCCCAGCACAGAGCCCCTTTGAGCTTCACCTTGCTAGGTCCCCTTTTGTCTCCTAACAGGCAAACAGGCCTTCCAGACTTTCCCTTTTCACCCCTCTCAGTCCTAGCTTTGAAAATCCCTGACATCTGCTCTTACTAATAGCAATTATTCTTTTCCCCGCCTTGTCCTTCTTCTCACAGTGGATGTCCAAGCTCCAATATTTTTTTTGTGCTGCCTTTACCTGTCTGATGGCTGCTGATGATTAGACTCCATTCCTAAGTCCTATTTCTTCTTTGCACTTTTCCAGACTCCCAGTTGCCAAAGCACACTCAAAAATGTGAAATGTGACACTCACCAACCCCCAAAACTTGGGCAGAGGATCCCCATGCAATGCTAAGTCTAGACCTGCTGCCTTTTTTAGAGCAAAGCTATCCAATTTTTCCCATTATCCCACCACAGAAAAGTGGTGACAAGAAATAACAGACAGTTAATGCTAAATGCTACAAACTTTAGCAAGGTAGCACTTTAGAGACAGCCAACCATACAACTCTCCTTTGAACATAAAGACACACAGTGATATATGGTGCCTCTCTGAACCACACTTTATCATCATGCTACACACTCAGATACTACTACGTGTAATTATTAATACAGCATGCCCACTGCAAACATGCTGAGTGCATTTGACCTTGGACTATGAAGTAATATACCAATTGTGGGCAGTGTCTGGGCCTGCAAGTGTTTTTTGGAGACAGCCTTTGCACATTAATAAACTTAAAGCTTGTTTACTGTCAGAATTTTCCAGTTAAACCATTACAGTTACACTGGTAGCATTACACAGTTTCCCTACCACAGCAGCCCTGGGCATATTTTCTTATTAGAGAATAAAAGTGGCTTTTTCCAGTTTGGCTTAAATTGCTTCCAAAGTACTTTGGTCTAAATTGAGAAAAAAAGTCCAGAATGAAAATGCCTAGGGAGTGACTTATATCAGTCTCTTACCAATGAGAAAAGCCATTAATGGGTCTCACATCCTACCTTCAATGGGTCTAGTTTCACCTGGAACATGCGATGAACAGAAGTGACCTACTGCACGACTTTTTCACCTTTATAAGTACTGAGAAATTAGAAGTCAAAGACCCTGAAAGCCAAAGGGCAACACTTTCAAGAGCTACTTCTCGTATTGCCATATTTAGTGGGTTAAGCTAGAGTGAAGAGACATATGAATGAAGCGACATTTCTGAAAACATAACATTTTGTAATGCTTTATCAAGATCAAAATCCCCTGCTATCCTGTTCCTCTCCCTCCCAGTCCACCCTCCAACTCCTTGCAGAGCAATAGTGACTTGCAGAGCCACTCTACCAGTTTTCTCTGTTATGCTGGAGGCTGGGCGGAGAGTGCGGAGAAGATGATCTTTTTGACACTGAACCTGTAGCAGTGCTTCCATGACAACAAATAAGATGTTACACTTTGGAATCGTGCAGGGATAAACTAAGCCTAACCAGGACCTGAAGAAGGCAGTTAGTTTTGACAGAACACTGCTCCTCAGAAATGCTTGGGTTAAACCACAATTTCTTTGCTTGTTCCAATACACTGTGCATTTCCTGGGGGAAAGAGGAAAAAATGGCAGAAATCTTCTTTTTTCCCAGCTGGGTTTCACTGCCAGAGACCATATTCAGGAATTTACCGCAATGGAATCCACAAGCTGCAGAATGGGGTAAATGGCATCTGATCCAACCTGTCTGCCTGAATCTGAGGACAATGCACATTTCCAAGATAAAGATACCTATCCTGCCATTCAAAAACACAAAACCTTGTAATTTTAAGTAATTCAGCAGGACTGGTATTTGGTCTCATCACTGTTCAGTCTTGAGTATCCAAACCTCGCTGAAAGGAAAGTCAAGGGGTGAAAGGATTCTGACCATGGTCATACACAGTATGATATAAAGAAACTGAAGTGCCAGCTGGCAGGTTAATATGTTTTGCCAAACTGATTTAGCACCTACCAGTCCACTAGTGAACTTATTTGAAAGAAACTGCTTGCTCTCAGCTACTGAATCTTCCATCCCAGATCATATTGGATGGAACTAAACTACTTGTGTTGATAAGCCTTCTGGGGAGTAAGGAACTGTGCGTGAGAGCATGCTCTAGTGGCTACACCTCTAGCTGCTGGTCAGGAACTTTGGGCACTATTTCTGACTACTTGTGGCTTGTAGCATGCTGCATTCTAGATTCCACCATCATGGGTGTCATTTTCGGGTAGGAAATACAGGTGCCATCCTGCTTCAGTGGTTCACAACAAGCTCTAATACAAACTTCAGTTTGTACACACTCTTAAAGAGGCGGCTTTGGACAAATTGTCGTGTGTACCAAGAGAGGTGACTTCCTGCATGACCCTGAAGGTTGGCCTGTATTTGCCTAATATGTCCCACCAGCCTCTAAAATTTCATAATGTATGCTGTTCGGAGCAAAGGAATGAGCTCCGGACTCCTACAAGAGCAGATGGGTTGCAGGCACCCAGACTCCAACCTTCCTTCCTCAAGTGACCATGTGGCATTTAACCACAGGTGTCCTACATCTGACAAGCCTGGTCAGGAACCTGTCAGGCTTTAACCTGCAACTTCAGACAATGCTGACACAGCCACTCTGGACTGAAAAACAGTACATTCTCACTACATTAAATTGGTTCAGATTTATACTGTAGTGACAGTCAACACATTGTGCCCTGAACAATTTAGTCTGAGAAATGCTTCTTTAAAAAGAACTAATAATTTTAACAATTAATTTTCCCTGAATGGTTTACACTAAGAAGTTTATCCAGAAGTAAAACCCATTCAAATCCTGACAACCTGGCTATAACTAATCAGTTTAAACTTTTTATTTTTCACAGGGAAGGGAAAAAACCCCAGGTAACAACCACAGTAGTTAGGATAAAACTTACTAGATTCATTTTGACCACACTGACCCTGATTCAGCGGTCACTGGACAGAACTGTAGAGATCTTTAAAAATAAGGGATTCCCCCAAGAGAGTAACTTGAGCTTCTCATTCCCAGTGGGGAAAGTCAACAGCTTTTATAATCATTGCATATTGGTTGTCAGAAAATAACTAGGTCCATTAGCCATGTATCAGTGTTCACAGTCCTGACCTCCTGGTGCTAAACTATTCTAAAATCAGTTTTGCTGTATCACCAGTCAAAAAACAGAGCTAATAAAGATGTGGGATAAAGTAGCCCATTTCATCAATTCTACTAACCTCAGGTAATCTCCATCATCTTAGACTTGTAAAATGTTCCCCTTTTTTTTACAATACATCCAGTTTTGGATTTGGATATTTTCACTTAGCTATGATATCACCTTCTAATTAGAATAGCATCTTTCATCCCAAAATGTGGTTTCTCCACCTACCTGTAGGGTGAAGCTGAGTACATGCAGTGATGAAGAGAAACTAGGCAAAGCCACATGAAACATTACGAGAAGAAACTCAACCAGAAGAGTGGGGGAAAGAGAAATTTGGAAGAATCATATTATACAGATTAGTATCTGGCCAGTAAATTTGGGTTAGCATTCTGTTCTCATCCATGGACAGAAAAGGACCCTGCTTTTACATTTCAGTGAACAGATGGTGAAATCCCACTTCCTGCTACTTTCATGCTGGGAGAGTAACTCAATACTGCATCAGCCAGGAGACCAACACCTACAGAGATGCAAGAACACTCCACATGGAAACTGGCCTCTCCTTGGAGGTCTCCTAACCAGGACCCCTGCCATATTATTTAAAGAATATCACACTCTCAAATCTGAGATGGCTTTGGAAAATGCAAGGAAAAGCTGATGCACTGTGCCTTGATTAGTCTAACACAAGATAATATGTATATTTTATGCCTTTATACTTAATTGCAATTGCATTTTAGTGGCTTCCATGAAAAGGACAGATTATATTTGGTGTCATCATTACTAGTGTAACCATCCAAAGAAATCCATAACATAGTTATGCTGCAGAAGATATTAGGGAATAACCCACTAAATGCTATTAAAAAAGAAAGGTCATTTAATTCAGGACTAATGTCATCAGTACACAGATCTCCCAAATTTCCAGTGGTTTGCATCGACTTTGAAACAGCAACATATAAAAATGCACCAAAGTAGAAACCAAACCTGCGAAAATAAGGAAACCAAGATCTTCTGATCTGAGAACAGATACAAGCAAAGGTGCAAACACCAGCAATGTAATGCTAAAAAAATGAGCTTTATACATCTCTGAAAAGAATCAGATACAATGGATTTTGCATACATCACAAAACAGGTATACAGGCTTACAGACACAATGATGGGGTTTAAAACTCTTAGGTTTCTTTTCTTCAAGATCAGTCCTGAAAGGCTAAGTGGTCTCTTCCATCCAATAGCTTTAGAAGCTACTCGTAGAATAGCACAAACTTACTTTTGCTGCAATCCTATTGAAATAGAGAAGAAATAAACTTGAAAAAAAAGTCCGGGAAAAAGAACAACTCTGTTTTAAATTGCAATTTCTTTTCTAAAAAGGAAATTTTTCTGAAATACGATATTCAAACAAAAGTGGCAAAAATCCAAGTAATAAAGATTGTAGTGTCACTGTACTTCATTTTCTTAAGCAGGTGAACCATCAGAGCCCTCCAATTTTTATCTACTCCATATTTCAGTCGTAGAAAGTGTTACATCAGCATACTCACCAGGTAAAGCCGCTGGTTTATTCTAAATGGACTTTCTTCAGACAGTGGCACAGATGATGAGTGATTGTCCAATTCTGAAGCTATCAGAACTGAACGGATTTAGCAATGTCATAAACACCTCTCGAGGGAGTCACCTGGTGTTGAGAACTCACTTTACATGCCGTGTTTCAAAATCAGTTTTAATGGATTTACATTAGATTCAAACCCACTTTAGAGCTATTATTTCTCCCTTTCAACCTTTTCACACACTACTGCAATGTACTATAGCATATTTTATAATCACATGTTTGCAGGCCTGTGGGAAAGTAAACAAAACTTCAAAGGGTTATTATTTAAGGACTCTGTATTATGGCCATAGGCCTGACTGTTTTTCTTCCTCACCACCCCTTGGGCCCAAAGCACATAATCATCCAGTAATTGAACTGAAATGTCTAAATGGCTAGATCCCCTGAAGAACATAGGTAGTTAGCAGAGAAGAAAGTAAGGGACATTTTAAAAAACCCTCATGGCACTTTCCCGCACTACTTAGAAACACCGTGTAAATGTAACTGACCTGGACTTCGCAGGCTTTTACAGAGGACAGAACAGTGCATGGATATTTCTGGAGTTGTAGCTGAAGTAAAGATTAAATGTCGAAATCTGCTGTATTTGGAAGCAAAGATCTTACATTTAGATTACTTTCAGAAGAACTGAGAAGAAGAAACAGAAATATACGTATGTACACAGAAGTATATATAACACAATAGTATCACTAATACCATGTGAAAGCAAACCCCTCTAGGTCCTCATATTTAATAGCCCCTCCAAAAAGTGTAATGGATAGCAGATCCCAGGCTTTCATACACTGTAACTGTCAAAGCACTCAGGAGATAGAGAAGTGAAGGCTCTGACAGCTCTCTTTTACATTCTAAATGACATCTGCATTCAACAGAACAGAAATAAAGATTAAGGGAAACACCTGATATGATAGCACTCAGCTTACCTCAAAATGCAATATTTAAAAAGTACAGAGAAACATAGGTCTGCCTCCTTGTACTGTAAGTAAAAACTGGTGTCAAAGCCTCTGAGGTCTTCACCGCTGCCAGAAAGGCAGCACCGCATTATCCAACAGACTGCAGGGGCAGGAGCCAAAGCCTCTGACTATGGAACTGCTGAAATCAAAAGGTGCTTCACCAGAGAAGGGAGGGAGGAGACGGCCTTTGAACGCACACAGAAAATGGCTACAGGCACAGTCGTACAGCATAAGGAAATTAACTTGGCCAAAACCTTTGCCGCCCCTCCTGTGCCCCAGTGAGGAGCAGAACGCTCTGGCTCTGTACCTTTCGCAGTGCCTACCTGCTGCAAATCTCTTCTAAGAGGCTACCAGCATTACGGCTTCGAGCGAGACACGTCAGCACACAGATGACGAGAGATGATTTCAAATAGATTTTCGCTGGTTGATTATATAAACGATGCCTCTTATAGCTGGAATAACACCTCAAAGGCAATATAATGACGACATGACAATGTATGTAAATCAAGAACTGCATGTGGGTTTATTTTACACTTGAGAAAACAGTGGATTTAATTGTGTGAACCAAAATGTACTGTACAATATTAATGATAAAACATCAAAATGTATAATTCATAGTGCATTGCTTGCTTTATTTTTATTTATTTATTTTTTTTGTCAGATAGTTCCTTTAAGTACATGCATCTGGAAAGATGCAGGTGCCAGTAAAATTCCTCTATTTATATCAAGCTGCAGGAACTAAATTTTATTCAAAAAGTGTGGTTTTACATTATATACACAGAAATCGAATATAAAATGACAATATAAAAAGTTAAAAGAGAAAGCATACAGCCAGAAGGTACAAAGAAAGTTGAACAGTTTAAAATGGTACGATATGTAACATGTATTTTTTTAAGCTGATGCTGGCAATTTACAAGGAACAGAATCCAACATTTGCCCCATTTTTTTTTTTTGTTTTCATTTACCAATGCAGCACACTATAGAAAGGTCAGCTTGTACCAAAGCTTAACATTTGTAAATAACTATAAACTGCAGTATTTTACAGGAAAAAAAAATAAAGGAAAGAAAAGAGCATTTTTACATTTGTTTTAAATAACAGCTTGCATACTTTTTTTTTTTTTTTTGCCAAAAAGTGGCAATTCTCAGCATCCAGAGGGTTTGGGCATAGTGGCAACTTGGTTTGCTTTTTTTTAATTATTATTTAACTTATACAGTTGTGGTTTCCTAACCCCTTTAGTACTACACAGCTCTCCTTCTTCCAAGGACTGCATGCACAATATCTTCACAAACCAGTTCTGCATTAAAAAAAAAAAAAAAAGGAAGCTCATTCATTAAAAAAAAAAAGTCCTGCTTCCGACACAGCTTTTATTTCAATGAAATGCCTTTAAGCCTTTTTTAAAATTTTGTTTTTCCTTATTTACTTATTTAGTCACTGGGAAAGGCACAGAAATGCTATTACAGTTCTCAGAGGGTTAAAACTTGACACTACCAGGTTCTGTGACCTTTATTGTCATGGCAACTTTGTAATTTTAGGATGTCTCTTTATCATTGTTCTTTGTGTCTTTCTTTACGGCTAAATTAATGTCTCTCAATAGTGTCTCCCACTATATTCTACAAAAGATAGCTTAACATCAAGGACAGATGTTGAAAATAAAGGTCAGACTTTGACTCACAAAAAATAAAAACAGAAACAAAAAAATAACCATGCACAGATCAGACAAAGAGCATATAAATATAACTACAAAATAAGTGTAAGAAAAACCAAGGTCCAGATAGGCAGTTCAGCAACAAAAGTAAGACTGATTTCAGAGGCTCAGGTCAGGCCTAGTGCAGTACTATGAAGAAGTTTAGTGCAATGTTCCTGTGGTCACTTGCATACCTGGCTGCTTACCTGGACGCTATTGTTTTTCTAACTCAGTTACATAGATCAGATGGTCCTCTGGGGACTTGCCATGTGTTTTACTAAGGTGCAGTTTGACTGCATGCTTGCTTGCAAAAGTTCGGTTACAGAGCTTACATTGGAATGTGGAGCCTAAGTCCTCCTCGGCAATTCCAAGTGAGCCCAAAGTCTTGTTTGCGAGGACTTTTGAAACATTCTGCTGTTCTTGAATCTGATTAAGTGGCAACTTTGACAGATCCTTCAAACTAAACCCTAGGTGTGTCTCTAAGTGACTTATGTATGTAGAAGCAGTCCTGAACTGAGAGGCACAATCATTGCAAAAGAAAACAGGATGTCCTGTGTCCAAGTTCTTTAAAAACTTAGTTCCACCTGTCCTCCTTAACTGATACTTCACATTGGCCAGCCAGTGGCTAATTGTGGTCATGGAAAGACCAGTAAACTTAGAGATGTGTACCCGCTCTTGTGGACCTAGGTCCGACATAATGTATTTGCCTTCTGGCGTCTCCCTCAAGCTGGAAGCAAACTGGGCTTGAAGGATCAGAAGATGCTGAGGGTTCCAGTTGGACTGCCTGCCCTTCCGCTTGTGTACTGGTGACAGTTCATCCAGAGCTTCCTCAAAACTGCTCCCATCAGCATCAGACTTCTCTGACACGGTAGAGGGAGTTGAAGACTTGGGTGTCAAACGGCCTGTGAGGTTCTTCACCATATCGGAAATATCCAGGAGGGCACTCTCCCTCAGCGGGGACGAGGCAGAGTCAGCCACACTGGAAACAAGAGGCTTGTTTTTGGACTTAGTTAAATCAATAGGTTGATCGCTGTTCTCATAGTAATACCGGTCAATAGCATCAGCCTGCTTGACTGGAGTGGTTGGGTAAATGGGTTTGTCCAACATGCTGTTACTAATTTTGTACAGCATGGCCAAAGGGTCCAGAGAGGGGCTTACCGGCTTAGAAATTTTTCCTAAGTGGGTATTCATAATGGACTGTAAAGCGCTCAATGGATTAATGAAGGATGTCTCAGGTGAATGATCTGTGATAATTCCTAAATTGTTACAGCCATTTGCAACCTTTGTTTTAAGTGGCTCTGTACCATTTGGTGTATGTGCTTCTGCTGGACTATCCTTTTTGGCCTTCTGAACTTCTGACTCAGAGCTCTTCTTTGGCTGCTGTTTGTTATGTATTTCTTCTGCTTTTGGGAAGTCCTTGTTTTCTTTAGCAGCAGGTGACATGGGTTTAACCGGAGAACTCTTCTCCTTCTCCAAAGGCTTCTCTTCCTTCTTCACGTTGATTTTACCTGTAACTTTCTCCACTAGTTCCTCCATAGCAGATACATTGCTCTTGTGAGGTGGGGGTGTGAGATTGCCTGGGGAATGGATAAGTGCGTTGTGTTCTGACGACAGTGATTTCACACTGCTTGCGTAGGACGGCTGCATTTGAACACTCTGCACCGCAGGCTGAAGGGGTTTGACTGTTCCTGGGAGCTGGTAAGCTGCATGAATACTGGGATACCCTCCCCAGGAAGGGGCTCCGTTCTGGGCTTTGCTGATGGCTGTTGTCACTGTGTTCTCCAGGGATTTCAATATGTCTATTCCGCCTTTAGGACTATCATCTAGGTCCTCCTCTCTGAGGTATTGATACAAAGTTGTTGGCTCAAATTTCTCTGTAGACTCCTCACTCTCTTCTTTAATCTTTTTCTCTGTTTCAGTGACCACCAGCTTTTCTTTCTCTTGGTCTTTCTTTTCCTCCGAGTTTGTGGAGCCTGCTGGGGAATCGGGCTGCTTTTTAATGTTGGAGGCTGGTAGCCTTGTGTGGGTGGTGGGTGGAAGAGGTATAGACTGTATTTTCTCCTCCACCACTGGGTCCAACACTAGCTGTTTGCCTTTTTTGGAAGCAGAATTGGTCACCTTCAAGAAATGACCGGTGACCATCATGTGAGCAGTGAGCTGCTGCAAAGTATCATGGGAACTGCCACATTCCATGCATTTCAGTATTTGGGCTTTGCGTGCCTCAAACTGCCAAGTGTAGCTAGCACCATTTTGATAGCCATAGCGGTTGTTCGGGGTCACGTAGGGGTTGGCAGTTTTCTGATCCTTTGCAGACTCACCCAGTGAAGCTTCTGCCGTGATCCCTGTTGGCTCAGGTGAACAAGGCGAAGTCAAGTCCTGAAGTGCTCGCTTTTTGGTAGAAGGGACCAATTTGGTGATGGCTGGTACTGGCTCCTTCAGAGGCACTTTCTGGTAATGCTTTGTTTTTATCATATGGACGCTGAGGTCTTGCAAAGACTCAAACGAATGCCCACAGTACATGCACTTCAGCACTTTCTGGGCATCCTCTTTGCCTTCCATTTCCATAAGCGATCGTTTCCTCGGCTTTGACCACCGCTTGGTCTTATCAGCTTCTTTATCTCTGTTGTCATCACGGTAATGTCCAGTTTCATTCATGTGCACTGTGAGCTCCACCAGCGTGTCGTAGGCTGCGCTGCAGTCTTTGCATCGGAACTTGCTGGCACCGGTGAACACAGACCCATAGAGTTTATTGTTTTGCCGGTAAAGCTGTACTGTGCTGAAGAGACTCGGCTCCGGGAGAAGTCCATACGATGAGGTCTGCTGCAGAGTTTTAGCTAACGCAGCTTGGTGCCAGTCGTAACCTGAGCCACCACTGTTACTGTTACTGTTACTAGTACTACTGGTGGTTGTACTGGTACTCGTGTTGGTACTGGTAGTACAAGTACTCTGGGAATTGGCATTGGTGTCAGTACTGGTGGTGTTTTCATTCTGGCTGATTCCATTGTTGCTGGTGGTTGGGTTGGATTTCTTTAAGTCCAAAGCTAAGCTGGACCAGCAAGTCTCTGAAAGCAAATTTGCATACACAGCTTTTATTTGTGCCAAGCTGTCCTGTGGATAGGAAACATTGTCTGTGCACTGAGGATCCTCTTTCTCTTCTTTAGAGGAAGTGCTTTTGAAATGGGCCAGCTGATCGCTGTTTTCACTAAACGGCGAACCATAGCCTGCATCCTGATTAGTTGCAGTGCTGACTGGGGAGTTCTGGTAGCTTTGAGCCTCTTTGATCTCCGCTTCTTCATTGCACAAATACTCATTCTCCTGGATGTCCAGAGACAGCCCATCATCTTCCACGCTGTCTTCATCTATTTCTGCTGCTTTCAATTCTTCCTCAGGAACATATGCTAAAATACAGGAGGGGAGATGGGGGGAAACAAGACAAAGTTATCGAACACGCCATTTTACGTGGCTCTCTTCTGCACTAAAAACAGTAACCATGAAGACAAATTTTGAAGATACATCCAAAATCCAAACTCACTATCACTCACACACTCCTCCTATAAATCCACATATTCTGTCATGGTTACAGTTTGATATCAGGGATACTAAAGAATAAATTTTGACTTCAGTGGTAAAATATGTGTCAGGACCACAGTAAATACCATAGTATCAAAACTAAAATCAAACAAAGAGCCTACTAAACTAGTTTTTATCAGATTAAAAAATGGCCTGGTACCCAGCTATATTTACTGCACTACATATGTATGTGTAACACGTTGCAGCTGACCTGCATCCCTCGGATCACGATGCTCAGAATCACTGACTTGACCAACTCTATCTTGTCAGTTCTGTCTTTTCTTGCAGACTGGCTTTAGCTACAGCTTCAGGGGCCATTTCTGTGTCACTGATACCTGACTCTAATGAAGCCATACAGGGCAAGAGTGTCAGGTCAGCTGTTCCCAGGGTCTCCTGGTGGCTGGCTGTACTCTGTCCATCTGAGAGCAGAACAGCTTTCATTTTTGAAAGGTGAAAAGAGAAGCAAGACTGATTGCTTTCTGAAACGGGTAGGATATAGTTTGCCTCCTGTTATGATCTGATGTGGGTCCTGCATTTACCATTTTGAAAAAAAGCAGTCAGAAAGTAAAAGTAAATGCTAGAGATTAATTTCTTAAAGCAACAAACAAAAACCTTGAGATCTCCATTGCAGCTTGATTATTGGGTTATGGAAAATATGAAACTTTGCCATTGCACTGCTACCTGTGAAACTATATGATCTCACCGAAATATGTGTTTATCTATATCAAACTATTTGTTAAACTAGCAAATATGATATTCATGAGCAGATGGGCATTACATCAAAACACATTTACTCCAAGGGCTCAATTCACAGAAGTGACTTACATGTACCTAAGTGATAAATGTACACTTCCATTGCAAAGCAAAAAACATAGTTGTACACATTTCCCTCCAGTTTTGTAAAAGAAGCTTAAAAAAATCACAATGCTACTGGAATGTAGATCATTTATAAGAATGTCAAGGTAGAAAACATGGATTATGAACAATTTTCAGCAACTGAATAAGCAAGTGCCTCTTTGTCAGGTGAACTCTGCAGCAAGTGATGCTAAAATGTGTTCTATGTCCTTCCGTGATACAATACTGAAAGAAAGTCAGAAAAGAGGCACTTCTGCTCCTATGTGGTGTGAAGAAAATACGTATTATCATGTTAACAAAGCTAAGGTCTTCTTCAACTGGGGGGAGCATAAGTACAAGTCGAGCTTCTTTTTGTACACAGTTGCTAATATATTCTGAAATGTCTTTTCTGAAAAGTAAAAAGACTCATCTTTCATTGTAATATGAATACTCTTTGAAACCTCTTTTTTTTTTTTTTTTTGTAGAAAAGTAACAATATTACGGTCAGTACTGCATTATGTATTCACCTTTCCAATTCAGTCTTAATGCAGCCCCTAACTGCTTCAGCCTGATCTTTTAAGATGAAGTAGGAAAATACTCCATCTAGTACTGAGGTTGTGCTGAACCTTGAGATGCCCATTGCATTTTTCATCTGTCCCCTAAGTGTCAATTTTTCAGAAGATAATTTTACCTTTTAGTTTTTAAAAAAGTTCTAATCAGGGCCCAATTCCTTACAGATAAATCAGCCTCAAGTATTTTCTAATATGTTTAAAAGGACAGGTGAGTACCAAGCACAACAAATAAAAGTCAGAAATAATCCTGGGCTCAAAGGCCAGGAAGATGCCAGAAAAGCATTGTAAAACCAGATGAAAATATTCTCCAGGAGGTGTTTTGTCCATGAAATAAAGAATAGAATGCAGAAATAGGAAGAGAATTCCAAAGGCAGTCAGCTTCCCTGTCCTGCAGCAATGCTGCTGTTGAAACACTCTGCAGATATTTGAGCATGGCAGGACTGCCGCAGTTCTGAACTCTGGGTACACACGTAGAACTCACTCCCACAGATACAGTCTAGGGTCTCTTAGCTCTCTCATTCAACACACCTGTTTGCAGTAATTTCTAATGGCAAAAGATAAAGCATTTTTAACTTTCAGAAAAATGAAGAACAGTTAAAGAAGAATATGGTTTCTGATTTAGAAATTAATTTTAAATAGAAAAAAAAACCCTCTGAGACCTAAAATGCTCAACAACGGGCAGTTACCATACGGCATTTTTATTTAAAAAAATAAAACTAAACCAAGTACAAGCTAAAAACTGAGGGCACACATTTTGAGCTTTTATGAACAGCTATCTTCTCACTAACCACAGTGCAGCTATGCCACTTTTCTCAAATTTTCACATCCCAATATTTTTAATTACTAGGTGCAAAAAAAACTGTTGTAAGATGCTGGATGCTCCTTTAGTTGATACAGCATTTTGTAAGGATCCGTGTGAATTATTTGCTCACATCTTTTTATTTAATTCTAAATTGCATAAATAAATATTTTTATAATTGCTCTATATAACCATCTAAATATCTGCTGAAGTAGAAACTCTGAATGATGCACTACTGTGTCTTTTTTCCTTTATTAACTTATGATGCCATTTTCGCTATTCTCATACTTTTGCACTGTATTATAAAAATAAAAAGGAGCTAAACCACACAAGAAACATTAAAATTACATGTAATGTCCATGTTAAACTGCCAAAGCAAAGAAACTGAGTGTTAGGGTGAAATATCCATCTTTTACTTACTTTTCCTACTCTTCAGTCTTACTGAGACTACTACACGATTGAGTTCACTACCTTACCAACATATACTGCATTATAAGGGTTAAGAATGTTCAACTGGCCAGAACTATGATTTTCTATGATTTCAGAATTTAAGCCAGTTCTAAAAAAACTCTGAATTTGTATGATGTGAACACCCACATGTCTGTACATGTATCTAAAGTCACAAAGAAATAATGCTTCTTAACAAAAAGGAGAGTACTTTATCTGTAATGTTTAATTTCTATCACTGCAATAAAAAAATATTGTATTTAAGTCCTCTGGTTATCACAGGATACAGACAATACCTGTTCATTCACGAGTACTAATGCTTATGAGATGAATAGCAGCACACTCAACATATGGTATTTTGCAAGGTCAGTGCAATTCTCTAACTGAAAAGATTTCTGTAAGAGCTAACACAGAAGCAAACAAAAGGAAGAATGTTAATTCTTGAAAAACATGTATGTTTTACTAAAATTCTCACAGAAATTTGACAAATAAATAAAATTCAGTATTTTAAATGCAGCAAAAATATTCCTATTATAATTACTTGCAGAGACAAGTAATATATTCTACCTTAAATAAAAGCGTGAGATGCTCAGATTCTAAATTATAAAAGGTAGATCAACAGACAGATTTCAGACAACATATCTTTCTGTGACCGAGCAACTCTCAGCAATTTTCTCCAGACATTCCTGCAAAGATATTGCTGGTTTACACATGTCCCAAAACCACACAAAAATATCAAGAGCAGATATAAGCAATGATCCTCCTCAACAATAACTATATTCAAAGCAGAAGAAATTACAGAACATAGCATCAGCTTTCCTCTTCCTTCTTATTTGTGTCTGGACAGACTGAGGCAAATGCAAGGTGTAAAATGGGGAAAAACCTTCAAATTCCAGAAAACTAAAAATTAGGGGGAGTATTTTGTATTTCTTTTCTTCCTATTAAGTCTTGCTATTATTTTTTTTGCCTATAAAATGTGCCTTCTGGATGCCAATGCTTCCCCATAGATATACTGTCATCTTTGAGCAGTGTTAAAAGCTGTGCATTCTAATCTAAGTGGACATGAGACGCTATATATTGTACATGTGAGTAGCACAGCACATTGTGTTTGCTTCAGTGAGAATATTTACACTATAAATACACATCCATTGTTTGAAAAAGCTGACAGAGAACTGAAATGTAAGGATGTGGTTAAAAATACAAATATTCTCACATAAAACCTTTCCACAACCTTGGAACAGAGATTTTGTAGGAATCTGTCTCTATGGAGGTATTCTTTTCCATTCAGAAAGGGATTCAACATTGAATAAATTATTTTGAAAAGGACCAAAAGTAATAATTGTATTTGGTTTTAATAGTGTACGAAATTAAATGCAGTAAGCTCTTCAAGATCCAATTTTAAATCCTCCAAATAAATAAATTTATTCAGAAGAAACACCTAAGCAGTGAAGGTCACAGCTCAGTAAAGGAATTGAATACTGAAACAATTTTCACTGAAATTCGTATTTCATAGTTTCGACAAATAAGGAAAGGTTTAGGTCTTAAATTCTTCACTAAATCAGAGCCTACTCTGTGACTAAACAAAAGTGGCACAATGTGAGTGCTTACCATTCTTCAACAGATGTATTGCCACAGCTTCTAGTATTTACCCAGCCAACAGGAGACAGCAG